>QANZ01043826.1:140535-155374 GCA_003254925.1 Chamaecrista fasciculata
AAAAGTGTGAGTGGAAAAGAGAAAAAAAATGATGAGAAGTGATAGATAGAGAGAGAAAATTATAAGTGTAATAAATGAGGGTATGTAAAATTACTATTTTGTCTATTTTTTTTTTATTTGTATTAAAGTATAGGTAATTATAGGTGTATAAGTAGGGATAGATTAGTAATTGTAAGAGAAAATGAGATGATGTTGTGAATGAGATGATGATGTGGATGAGATGAGATGAGATGGAGGTTGCAAAAAGCACCTAACCAGTACTGTTCATCCAATCCTAAGATGAGATGATGATTGAATGAGATGAGATGATAATTAAGCTCTTCCCAAACAGGCCCTAATATACAGTTGTCTGGCTGAGTTCATTAGTTGTCTATACTTTACTATGTGAGAGGCCAGGGCAATGTATCCATATTCTAGTGCTGTGCCTGTGTATCAGGAGTTTCAATTAATTTCAGTGATTATATATATATACTATGTTTGTGTGTGTGACACTGACTAATGACGAGTGATTAGATTATTAATTAAGGGCCAGGCCATGAGTTTATAGATAGACGACGGATTATACTTTTTATTATTTCTTTTGTATTTGTATACATAGAATTCAGGATGGATGGTTTAAAACAAAGGCAGGGAAGAGATATAGATTAGTTGTTGTTTTTTTTTTTTTGGCCTGAATATATATTAGTTGTTGGATATAAAGATATGAAAGGTGGATTTTGATTCACATATATGATCCCACTCCAGATCTGAGAATTTATAGGTATCCTTGTGTTTCGGATTCTGTTTTCCTCATGGGCTAGCTTAGATTCACATATATATAAAATTAATCAATTAATTAATTAATTAGGAGTCATTCGTCATTATTAGTTCATTTACACCCATGATGATATTGTTTATTTTAAGCTAAGCCTAATACGAAGACCTTGAGGGCTGAGGCGGCGTAGCCAGTGAATGATGGATGTTGATTATATAGAATAGATAAAACGACCTTGTTTCAGAAAAGCGCGTGAATAAATAACAGATGGTTAATCTGTGGTTAGCTTGTTAATTTATTCTTATGTTTTGATTATTACTTTTCCACCAAGAAGTTGATAATACATACATACATATATAAAAATGGCTAAAGTGCAATTTTGATCCTATAATTTTGGCACAGGTCTCAATTTGTTCCCTTAACTTTTTTTTTTTTTGTAATTTTGGTCCTATAACTTCTAAAAATGTACCACCGTTGGTCCTAAACTGATTTCCATCCATTTTCTACCGTTAAAGATGATTTAACATGCTGAGTTGAATGATGACGTGGAAAATATGAGTGACATGGATTTAACGACAAATAATGGATGGAAATCAGCTTGAGACTGACGGTGAAACGTTTTCAAAAGTTATGGAACCGAAATTGCAACAAAATAAAGTTATGGGACCAAAAGTGTAGTTTAGCCTATAAAAATTATTATTTAATTTTTAAATTTATATAAATCAATAAATTAATTATTAAATAATTAAAATATATATTTTAACCCATAAAATATTGTAATTTTTAAGATTTAATTAATGTGATATTTTAATTATTGAATTTGAAATGATTATACATATTTTAAAAATGAAATTGTATAATTTTATTATTTAAAAATGAATTTATTAAATCGATATATATGAAGTTAAAATGGTTAAATTAGAAAAAGAAGAAGAAAAAGAAACACGTAAAAACAAAAGAGCATGAAAAGCGCAATGGGTTTGGGTTATGGGGTTACGTAAGTCAAAGGTGAAACAATAGACCAAGGAAAGCACGACACTCTCTCAAACCCATAATAATAGCGTAATCCCACCGTCGCTGACGTCACCCACACGTGAACCTATTATTACCTTTAACTTTACCTTTTCCTTTCCCTTTACCATGTGGGACATGGCCCCACATTCTCACGTGCGCTTTTTTTATTCTTCTTCTTCTTCTCCTTCTTTCTTTATTCATCCTATCATCCTATGAATATGATGATCTGTTTCCTAATTAATCCATGACCATATGACCAACTAGCAACGTGTCCATCGCTACTGTGTTTTCCTGATCACCCTTATTTTATTACTTCATCTCACTTTCCTCAATTTAACTATGGTGGACTTTGTGTTTCACATCTGTCTTGTGCAATCCCGATAACCCCCACTTTTATTTTATTCGTTTATGATTAGTAAGTAATTAATTATTCCCACACTTTGCGGCATCAGGATGTTGAATTATATGATTTTTCTATTGGGAAAGGAAATTAGGTGTTTGGTAGCCAAGCTTCATTCCAACCTTGTTTCCCTTTTCTTCTTTGTTCTTTTATGGGATTGTCTTCCATCACTCTGAATATATCTTTTCTTTCCCTTTCCATCATCTCATTCATACTTAATAATCTCGTCCCATCATTAAGTCAACCCCTCTAATGTTTTTATCCCCTGATTAGACTCTTAACCACTTTTCTATTTCTTTTTAATTCCCTGGTCAAGCAAGAAACGTTTGTTTAGAGGATGCATCCAACCACTTCTAGAACCCAAGTTAATTTACATTTTTCAGCTGATTGGTAATGACACTTGGAAGTTTTGGAGTCGTGTTTTTAATTCCGAATACAACCAAACCATGATGCAACTGTTTTGCTTATTTCCTAGCAACTGAAAATCCACGATAGAGACCTCAATCTTGCACGTACAAGTTATGTCCCAAATTTGTTGCAATAAAACTAGGGCGTTTAGTGCACCATAAAAACACAAGTTACAATATCAAAATGGTACAAACTCACACAAAACAAAAGTTAAAGAAGACTTTTCATTATTATCCTTTTGTTTCGACAACTGTTGGTTAAGGTACTAAAAAGTCCATTCTCATTTCTCAGATATTCCAAATGCACAGGTTACTCCTTTCCCCCAACAAATTTGAGAACAAATAGATTAATATCCAGAACTATGAAAAGACAAATAAAATGCCAAAAATCCAATAAGGCCTTGGAGATTGAAGAGAAACACTATCCCGGAGATCCTAAATACCAAAAATTAGAGATCAGGATGTATGTAACTTTCCATTGCTTCAGGAAGGTTGAAGTTGAAGGGTCAAAATGGAACAGAGTATTTAATAAATGAGCTGTACACTTTAGAGAATTGAAATGACAGTTTCTTGTCTTCCTCTACACTCTTACATTGTCGCTGCTAGAATCCATTAGAATCGTCAACCTTCTGGCTGTTTTTGTAAAGTCACTGCAAAAATCAGCAGCAACCAGATGAACATGTCAGTCTGAAAATTGGATTGTAATAAAGGAAAAAAAATTAACCAACCACGGATAGAAACAACAAACAAGAGCTTCATGGTTTTTACTTTTTACCTGAATGGTTCATCTCCAAGGTGCTTGACTGCCCCAGTTATATCACGATAAAGCACACGGCTCACCAATTCAGATTTCTCAATGCCAAACAAGTCTTCCAGCTTCTTATACAATTCATCATAAGACCTAAGCAACGACAGATCCAATGTGCGACCTACATCTTCTGATTCCATAAAAACTTTACAGTGACCAGTCTCCAAATTTGCATCAACTTCCTTATGCCACTGGAGCTTGTCAGAAGAAGAACGCTGGGTTTGAAGAGCAGACCCAGAACCATCAGAAAAGTTGGTTAATTTATTAGCATTATTTGCATTGGAGGAGCTATTTTCTGTAAGAACAGGGGAGATTGTATCAGCAGAGCAAGTGAGAGAGATTTGCTGCTCACTAAGTATGGTTCTTCCAAAAAGCACAAGGTGGGGTGTCTTGATATCATCCTGTTTCTTTGAAGAGTCATCAGCAGAAGTTGCTATGGATAGTACACAAGAGACGTTCTCACTCATGCTGGGCTTTTTCAGGATAGTGGGGTTGTTGTTATTATTGGGAATCCTCAAAGTAGAAGCAAAGTGAGTGTGATCAAGTGGCGGGAAACCAGTCGGAAATAGAGTTGACTGAAGTTTACTGAGGTGGGGATGATCGGACAATGATGATAGACCAAAATGAGGATGATGCCTGGCTCCCTGCATGCCAGCAGGAGAAGTTTCTGGAAGACAGTGAAAGGGATAACTAGGCCCTAGAATATGGTGGTGGTTGCTGGGGAATGTAGGAACAGGAATTTGGCCTTCAAATGGAAAATCATGATGTTGATGAGGCAATCTCATTTTCTTCAGTGGTGGTGAGAAAGAAGAAGGATGGATTGTAGGCATGTTGGATACCAATTCAACCAGCCACGGACTCACTTTCTTCACATTTTGAAGCAAATCTGGCTCATCCCACGTAACCTTCAAGAAAAGAAAAATAACACTAATCAACAATGACCTCATTTGTATGGGTATTGAGAGAGGATCAGGATCAGGATTGGGATTATTACCTGGAGAAGCCTCCAAGGCGAGTCAGGCCAGCGAAGGGGATCAGCCAGTTGAACTGAAGAAATGGTTCCCATGAACCAACTAATCCTGGAGGAATCCTCTGTTTCAAAGGCCATCTTGAACCTCATTCCAGGAGACCACCTAATTTGAAGTGCTGCTTTAACCAATGAGGCCTTCACACAGAACTCGGGAGTACTAGCTCGTGGGTAAAACACAACCTCAAAAGCCTGCCCTTTAGCAGCAACACTTGCAGCTTCCAAAACTGCTTCTGCCTTCACTTTCCCTCTTGAGATCAATCCATTGGCATCCCCGTTTCTTAAGAATTTGTTATCGTCTTCCCTCAAGAAAGCTGAGAATCCTCCATAAGGTATATGACAATTCCCACCTGCTGGATTCCAGCCTGATGAAGAGTCAGGTCCACCACTAACACCTCTTTTAGCACGCCTGATTCCAACACACAGATCTCCATTCTCGGCTCTTAAAAACACAATTGAATCCCCAGCAACAAGCTTCTTGTGATTCACGAAAGTACTCCACCCAGTCGTCAAAAGATGCCGCCTTGGCGTGCCTCTGTAAATATGCCTGAATTTCCATGTCTCCCCATGAACATCCTTAGCAAGAATGGTCTGAACAGGAGGTTCCGCAGAGTAATCTAAGCGAGGAAAAATCGTCTCTGCACAATATCTAGGAACAGAAAACCCACCGCCATTGTTGGCATCAGATTGTGTCAAGGTTTTTGCAAATGAAGAGGGTTTACCTTGCGTTTCAGAGCCGTTGATACTACTATGATCGTTGTCATAATCAACCTCATTCTCATTCAGAGGAAGAAGCCTGATTTTTGCATACACCTCGTCGGTCTCAGGATCAGCCATGTATTTTATAGCTGCGACTCTGCATAGAATTTGAGGTGGGATTTTAGGGCAAGCCCTGAAATCAACAGGTCCACATGCATGTTCTGCGTGACCCTGAGGAAAGTAGAAAACTTTAGCGTTCACCGGCGGCATTTGCACCATCCCGCCGGCACAAGCATGCCAGAGCTGAGGATCCAAACACTTGTCCACCTCTTTTAATTTCTCCTTCGAATCCATAAACGTAATCATCTTAATTGGATGAAGAGGATGGTTCCCACACAAGTTTTACTGCAAAATTTCTGCAACTGTATGAATTTCCCAATCCAAGTGAAAGGAGGAGGATAGGATAGGCATATAAATAGTATTATTATGGGCTATGACTTTTGGATCAGTAAAGTGCATTCCATGAAATTCTCACCTGAAAAAGCATATATGATCACAGCAAAGCTGAAAATATCAGAACTTGTGCCGCTAGTTCGCCACGAATCAGAGAAACCGTGCCAATTGATTGATTGCAAATGAATTTATGGAAGATCTCTTTACTCAATTACCGAAGCCCAATCAAGTGGAAGCCGAGAATGGTTGAGAGCCCCAGTTTTGGTGACAAACCAGGGAACCAAAACCACAAACGCTAAAAGGTATCATTAATAGAAGCAGAAAGGGCGTGTGTTGAAAAATTTGAGGAGGGTCTTACCGATGCCCGTTCTGACCAAGTGGATGGATATCCAGCACAAAGTTTTAAATTTTTAAAACAAGATAGTTACAAGGTGAGAATTATAGGAAGGAAAAGTAGGAGAGAAACCGATAGAAAATTAGGTGAAGAAAGCAAAGTTCAAGATCTAGAGCAGAGCAGAGTTTGGCGTGTCGGATACAAGAAAAGAAGGGGGAAGACGGTAGAAGTGGCAGAAAATTGAGAATTAACGATGAGTGAATCTTGAAAAGGAAAAAGGCATGGGATGAAGTGTAGGAGAGAGAGAGAGAGAGAGATCCAGTCCAGAGTGTTGAAGAGCAGAGGAGGCAGTGAAGCAGAGAAAGAGAGAGAGAAAGGGATTTTAGAGGGAAGGATGAAATGAAAGAGTACAAAAGCAGGCCACGCAGGAAAATAACAGAAAAGAGCTGATAGTCAGTGTTTAACGACAAAATTGAAGTAAGGGGGTAGTGGTCTGATATTTCTGAAAGCGGAGAGGTGTGCTTGTGTTTCTTCTTCCTTCTTGTGTTAGTGTTATGTTTGCAATCTTTGTTTTGCGTTCACGCTTTCTCTCTTTTTTAATATTTGGACCATGGATGGACCATTCAGCTTCCTCTGTTTCTGCTTTATCATCTGTCTTCGCAACTAGAAACCAACGCTCCTGTGAAGCGCGTGAGAAGAAAGTTGAGAAAAGCCAATTTAGGTGACCCCACAATGCGAGTGAGTGCAAGGAGGAGCAAGCCTTATTATTCTACTTCCCGGTTTAATCATCTATACACGCGCCGCTTTTTCAAGTCACTTACTACCTTCCCTTTTATGTTTGAAGAATATAGTAGGCTTTTGATAGAAAATGAAAACAGAGTAGGCTTTGATAGTGTGATCATTGTCCTTAAGGAAATTAAGCCCCCACTATTTGTATGCTGCTGGGTGTTTATGACAGATTTCCTCCAGGATTTACAAAACCTGGTGTTATAGCCAGCAATACTATTACACCTTCTGAACACAAAACAGAGAAAGATAAGTTGAATATGAGATACTCTGTTTTTTGAGAAGAAGTGTTATTTATAGGAAAAATCTGAACAGATACAACCTTTCAGATTCTAACACAAATAACAGGTTACAACCTTTCATAAATGAACATTCATATCTGTTTAAAAGTGAACAATCACGTCTCTTCAGGATTAAACTGAATTCTCTATAAATAATGAATGTTCATGACTGTTCATGAATGGGCACTTCTCTATTTATAATTCGAATTAATTAATTAATTAATCAATTCGAAAAAAACAATAATTAAACTTAATTATTAGCGAGAAGCGCAATTGCCCCAAGTGTNAACACCAAACCAAACTTACAACAAAAAAAACCAGAAACCAGAAAGCAACAAACTAACCCACACCAGAACTCTCAAACACATCAGAACAATCTCTAACAAAAATAGCTTCAAGAGGAGATGGTGGCAAAATCACCCAACCCCAAGGGCACATCTCCCTAGTTCCATGTTTGGCTAACCAATCAGCTGCCAAATTAGCACTCCTCCTAATAGAGGAGACAACAAACCCAGAATTAACAATCAACAAATCAATTATATCCTTCAAAATGGCACTACATTCCCAGTGCACATTCTCCACCCTCTTCACAACTGCCATAACCAGTTCAAGGCAATCAGATTCCAGAATGACACTTCTCCACCCAATACACACAGCCATGTTGATAGCCCTTCTCATAGCTTCTGCTTCAGCCATGAATGCAGACGAAACACAGCATGGACCACTTGCACCATCAATTACCTTTCTTTCTGCACTTCTCACCACAATCCCAAAACCACCCTTCCCATAAGAAGCAGTAAAAGATCCATCAAAATTTATCTTCAAAGAACCACTTGGAGGAGGGCTCCATCTGACATTAGAAGTACTGCACAACACCTTACCACCCCCTTGCACAGTAGCTTTCGAATTCCAGAATTCCATCGCACAATGTGAGATTCTTGCACATACAGCAACAGGGTCAACTTGCACATGCTCAAACACTACAGTACATCTCTCCTTCCATATTATCCAACATGCAAAACCAAAGAAACATTTTGCAAGCTCATCCAACCCAGCATTACCCAACAACATATACTCACACCAGCTTCCAAAGCAAGTAACTTGAGCAAGATTAACTCTCATACAACAACCAAACCAAACTCTCTGCACCCATTCACAAGTAAGCAACAAATGCTCCACAGTCTCATCTTCCTTCCCACAAATAGGGCAGCTAGGATCATTACCACACCTTCTTCTGCACAAATTAAATTTTGTAGCTATAGCACCTGTACAAGCCCTCCAAAGGAAATGTTGAACCTTTGGAGGGAAGCAACCCTTCCATATAGCACTCCACAACTTCTCTGAGCAAACAAACGATGAACTAGCCCCATACTGAGGCTTAACCTCCACCTCATTCCTAGCAAAATAATATCCACTTTTAACAGTGTAAATTCCATCTCTAGTAGCACACCATATTCTTCTATCATCTCTAAAACTCCTGGACAAAGGAATACTACTAATAGCCTCAGCTTCTTCTTTAGTAATTAACTGCCTTATTCTACCCAAACACCATCTTCCATTACAAATAATGTCCTCCACCTTCTCTACACTATCAGTCCCAATAACCTGAGAGCTCAATTTATTCCCCAGCAACCCATGTATCCATTTGTCATGCCAAATCTTAATGCTTTTACCATTACCAACAGACCAGCACAGTTTCTTTCTCAAAATTTCTCTACCTTATTTTACAACTTTGTTAATATCATCAAATTATTTAAAATCCTTTTATTTACTATAATAGAACTATAATTATATATTACATCTTTCATAATTTTAACTAATGCTTTTGTTGAAAAAAATATCTTTTATTCCCACTCTCATAATTAAAAGTTGTTTTTTACTTTTTCTGTGCCTAACTTTCATGCGTTGGTTTTGGGAGCAACGCGTCTAAAGAAATAAAGTAAATTAAAATTAATTCCGACCAAAAAATTAATTATTCTGTTTAATTAATCAAATATATATATATATAATGAAGACAGTTATTGTGTATAGTTAAAATGTCAAGATCTAGTTTTATACTATATACTTAGGGGTGTGGTTATGGAGAAAAAAAAAACAAATAAGAGGAGGAATTATAAAATCTCTCTTGTTTGAAAGGTTGAGTATTAGAGGAAAATATAATGAATATCATAGATTAATTGATTAATGTTTTTTACGTAAATTTATTATGTTTTATATTGAGATGTTTTTCAGAGAGGTTTAAAACTTTAAATATTTAAATAAAAAGTAAAAAAAAAAAGGAACCATTCTCGTGGTATGTAAATAGTCAAACATGAAACTAATAAAATATAATAAAATTTCGTCAAGTTCTAAAATCTAATTTGGTGTAAATGTAAGTTATTAGGCCATAAATAATGTTGAAACCTATTAGCAATGCAAGGTTTAGAACCGTTTTGAATTCACTATGAATGTTGGTGGATATTAAGAACATTATTAATAAGTAATTAATATGCCGAGTTAAGAAGGTGGGGAGAATCTTGGTGACAACAGGGAATAGTCAATCGATATCTCTCCAAGGGGCGAGAGTGAATGAGGTTTGAATCCAATCATGAGTCATTAAAACCTGTTCTTCCAAACCTATATTTATATTTAAGAAAAATGAAATTTATTTATTTAGGAGGTGGAACATGGGTTAGAAATAAATAGAGTTAATATATGAAATGGAATATGAAAAAAGAAAATAAAAAAGAAAAATGAGAAGTAGAAGAAAGTGACAAGACTGAAAACATTCAAATAGCTAGGTAGCTAGCATAAGCAGGTTAGCGGATAAGGTGGGTTTGTATAGGTTGAGCTATGTGAGAGTTTGAGCATATTAATTAGTAATTAATTAAAAGAGAAGAGAAGCACGCAAATTAGAGGAGAGTAGGGTTAAGACTTAAGTAGGTTTAGATAGAGCCTTAAGTCAGTTTGATATATGGATTATATTGTTATTATCATAATTATAAAGACTAAAATATTTTATTTTTAATATTAGATACAATGTTAAAAAATAATCTTGGGAATAGTTTTTTTCTCTGAAATCTATTAAATAAATGGTTGAGAATAACTATTTTTATCATTATCATAGTTGACTAATATTGTTATTATCATCATAAATTTTGTTATTGTTAATATTAAAAATTTATCTCCATCACAAATATTTCATATAAATATTAGTAATTTGCACAAAAAATAAATTAATAAATTGATTAAGGATAATTTTTCAAAATTACTACTGAAAAAAATATTAAGGATAATTAATAGTTACATAATCATTAATATATTTATTAAAAATAAATTCAAAAATGTGTAAAATGATTCTTTAATAATAAAAAATTGAACATAATTTTTAGCAACAAGAATTTGATCTAAATGGTAAACAACTTATTAATATGAGATTCAGAAATGGAGGAAGGAAGAAGGATTTGGCAATACATTTGCCAAATGAAGCGGCGCTAAATTTGGGGTGTGGGTCATAGTGGAAGGACACAGCAAAAAACAAGATGGAGTGTGAGTGAGTGAGCTAGTGAGAAGGTAGGTCACACTCACAATAGAGTCATGAGTCATGAACACTCACTTACACTTACACTTAAATGTTGGTTTTGAAAAGCATATGGAAATTGGAAACACACATTTATCGCTTAAATCAACATAAAAACTACAACTGCGAGCAACAAGAAAGGGACTGCCTAACCAACCACCAAAGACAAAAACTAAACACACAGACATTACCATATGGCCTATGGGGAGCCCCGTCGCCTGAGCCTCATCAAGGGACCAGCGCTATCATAAATCATATACATACATTTGTCATACACGATATTGATACACATACATACATACATGACTTCACCCTCATCTAATATATACAAGCCAAAACCACATTTTTAATCCCCAAATTTCATATCAACTTCTCATATCGATAAGGTACGTTAGACCGACCATCTATTTTGGGTTGATTTGACCCTTTCTACTAAATGGGTCGATTCAGACCTAAGTTAAATTACTCAAATACTTCTCAAAGGTCTTATATATACCTCTCTCTCATCTATGACTAAATTTTAATCTCTTTTTGCCTCTCTTATACTCTTATACCACATTGACTTGAGCGATGGAGTCTCGCCGTGGGGGGCCTCCCCCACAACTGGGCTAACCCACTGTAAACACTAGAGACACAGAATTGGTCAGAGATCTAAAATGACTTATGAGATGTCATTTCTAAAGTTTGTTTATAGTCGATTTCGTCTTCAAAGTTTTAGATTATGATCCATTTTGTTATTTAACATAATTTCATCCTATAAATTAATAATAAACTCTACACAAATATTAATCTAAGTTAGGATTTATTTTATTTTTTCATCAATGTTACACTACAAGTTATAAATCACATGAAATTTTTTATTAATTCATTGGATAAAGTTATTGTAAACGATAAAATCGATCAAAATGTAAAATTTAAGGATTAAAAGTAACAATAAACAAATTTTGGAGACAAAAATGAGAACTGATGAAAATTTTGGGGACCAAAAAGATATTTTTACAATTTTACCTATATGGAAAGAGATTTTGGTTAATAAATAAATTTTGGCTAAAGTGCACTTTTGGTCACATAACTTTGGCAAAGGTCTCAATTTGGTCTCATAATTTTTTTGTTGCAATTTTGGTCCCATAACTTTGGCAAATGTCTCAATTTGGCCCCATAACTTTTTTTATTGCAATTTTGGTCCCATAACTTCTGAAAACGTTCCACCGTTGGTCCCAAGCTAATTTCCATCTATTTTTTGTTGTTAAAGATGATCTGACATACTGAGTTGAATGTCATGACGTAACAAATATGGATGAAGTGGATTTAATAGCAGATAATGGATGAAAATCAGCTTGTGACCAATGGTGAGACGTTTTCAAAAGTTATGGGACTAAAATTGCAACAAAAAAAGTTATGGGACCAAATTGAGACCTTTGTCAAAGTTATGTGACTAAAATTGCAACAAAAAAAAGTTATGAGACCAAATTGAGACCTTTGCCAAAATTATGTAACCAAAAGTGCACTTTAGCCAAAAATTTTTGTAAAATAAAAGCGTGACGTGGCTTTTGAGGTGGGTAACATCGAAGCTGACGCGGCAATGCCAAAAAACAAGGAAGTGCGATTTCCAGATAGCCACGGCCAAGGCAGCCGTTTCCTTCGGTGCTTCAGTTACTAGCATTTGCATTAGACTCGCTACCTCTCTTCTCCACTTTACTATAATCCCTTCTTTGCATTGCATTATTATCATATCATAATTCATACATACCACTTCACTCTCCCCAATTCTTCTTCTTCTTCTTCTTCTCGCCGTTTCTACGTTTCTCGATTTCATGGCTTTCTTGAAGCTCGGATCAAAATCTGAATCATTTCGCCGTGAAGGCCAATCCTGGTGAGCATTTCTCTCCCCATTAACCCACATTCCACACTTTCCTCTATGCGCTCTTGTTTATTCGCTGTTATAGATCTTCTTTTTCAAAACCCGCTGAGATACAATGATTATGTATTGTGTTCACATTGCTTCACTTGTTTGTTATTCCATTCCGGGATTAAAACCTTGTGTTGATCTTTCAGGATTCTTAACGTTTTTAATCTAAATTTCCCCAACTCATATTTACTTCGTCATCAAAATGTAAGGATTTTCCCTCGATTAATCTAAAAAGAAATTTGGTGTTTTAAATGATTGCCAATCTGTGCCTAACATCTTGCCCAACAAAGAGAAAAATGAATTTGGTGTATGCAATGCCCTCTCCCAAGTAATGTGGGGATGGGTTTAATTAAAAATTTGGTGTATGTCAAATTCTAAAGACACGTGCAGGAGAATGCCAGTTGCTGATTCTGTCCCTATATAATATAACTGCCTATAGCATAAGGCAGAAAACTCCGTTATGGCTTTTTCTTGTCTGTTATTGATGATACACTGTCAAATAACGCTTATTTGTTAATATTTTATACTAAGGGTGCACACGGAGGAACTAATAAACCTTTTCCTTATCCCACAACTTGTAAAATCAATTCAAGGTGTGATATTCATAAGTTCTCAAGATCAGGGATCAATTCTTAAGGCATAGTTCATTATAATCAGAAGAAAGATTTAAAATCCCATACTCGTAAAATAGTGGGCAGGCATCAAACAAGCTATCTTTATTGGTTTGTTGCATCCACAACCCCTGGGCTCTTTATTGCTTCATGAGTAGATATTTTTATCAGGGTAATGCTTTTACAATGTGATTTTAATTTTTTTTTACTTTTTAGGATTTGTACAACAGGATTGCCGAGTGACATTACTATTGAAGTGGAAGAATTGTCTTTCTTTCTCCACAAGGTGCATTTTTTCAATTGAATTCTGATTGTTAGAAAGGATTATTTGATGCATGCACTGTCATATTACATTTTCATGCTGAAACTTAGTTTCTATCCTCCTTTGGGGTCTTCATGCAGTTCCCATTGCTTTCTAGAAGTGGGCTTTTAAAAAAACTCATTGCAGAGTGCTCTAATGAGGATGGATTGAGTTCCACTTTGCAACTTCATGATGTGCCTGGTGGAGCTAAAACATTCGAGCTTATAACCAAGTTTTGCTATGGTGTCAAAATAGAAGTCACAGCATTAAATGTAGTCAGCCTTAGATGTGCGGCAGAGTACCTACAGATGACTGAAAATTATGGTGAAGGTAATCTTATTTCACAGACGGAGGCATTACTCGATGAAGTTTTCAGTAATTGGCCAGACTCCATAAAAGCTCTTGAAACATCTGAGGAAGTTCAGTCATATGCAGAAGACCTCCATATTGTTTCAAGATGCATCGACTCTTTAGCTATGAAGGCTTGTTCAGATCCAAACTTATTCAATTGGCCCATGGCAGCACGTAGTAACTCGAAGAACCAAGAAGACACTGCCTTATGGAATGGAATCTCTAATGAGATCAAGCCACGTTCTCTAGGTGATAATTGGTGGTACGAGGATGTTTCTTTCCTAAGCCTACCACTATATAAACGGCTCATTTTAGCAATTGAATCAAAAGGTATGAAACCTGAGAGTGTTGCTGGATCCCTCATATATTATATTAGGAGGTTTCTCCCCTTAATGAATAGGCAATCAAGCTTCAATGACGCAAATCATCATATATACCCTGGGACGATTTCTACTACTTCTGATGCAGATCAAAGGGCTTTACTTGAAGAAATTGTAGGCTTGCTTCCTAATAAGCGTGGGGTTACATCCTCCAGATATCTGCTTAGGCTGCTCCGCACAGCCATGATATTACATGCAAGTTCTTCATGCAGAGAACATTTGGAGAAAATGGTAGGATCCCAATTAGATCAGGCTGTGCTTATGGATCTTCTCATTCCAAATATGGGATACTCGGTTGAGACTCTCTATGATGTTGACTGCGTTCAGAGGATTCTTGATTATTTTTTGTCGATATACCTGCCTCTATCTGCATCAGCCTCTCCTTGCATAACTGAAGAGGGGCCATTGATTGCTGAGACTGATACATTGACACCTCTGACAATGGTGGCAAATTTGGTGGACGGATATCTTGCTGAGGTGGCTCCAGATGTTAATTTGAAGTTGCCCAAGTTCCAAGCACTTGCTTCTGCTATTCCAGATTATGCTAGGCCACTTGGCGATGGTATATATCATGCAATTGACGTATTCCTTAAGGTTAGACCTTGTTTGATAGTGTAGCTTGCCCTTAAAATTTGCTTCACTGTTAACTCCTGCAGTTGATTGGATTATCTAACATTACTGTAAAAGCTTTACCAGAATGCCCAAAACTATAGCAAACCACAATTGTGAGAAAGAACTGAGGAACAGAAAAAAAAAAAAAAAAAA
>QANZ01043826.1:155462-196279 GCA_003254925.1 Chamaecrista fasciculata
GTTTTTTTTTTTTAATAGCAGAGTCCCAACAAGTTATTAATCCAAAGGGGTATATGATATTTCAAGTGCATAGGACATCTTTTTTTTTTCTTTAATTATTTCTTTTGTGGCCTTCTGGTTCCATTTTGTAAGTTGTTTTTAGACATAACCATAGTTGTGGCAACTCCAGGCACATCCTTGGCTCACAGATTCTGAAAGGGAGCAAATGTGTAGACTCATGAACTGCCAGAAACTGTCACTGGACGCAAGCACACACGCTGCTCAAAATGAAAGACTACCACTTCGAGTAATTGTTCAAGTTCTTTTTTTCGAACAGCTTCGGCTTCGCACATCAATTTCTGGCTGGTTCTATGTTTCTGACAATCTTGAGAACTCACAAAACCTTAATGGAAACCTTGGTGTTCCCAAGAGTCATGGAACTCATGAACTGGACCCTGCACTGGGTGATGGAAACATGAGGGAACGTGTTTCAGAGCTTGAGAAGGAGTGCTCAACCATCAAGACTGAGCTTCAGAAACTTGCCAAGTCAAAGAAGAGTTGGAGCCTTTTTCCAAAAAGATTAGGCTTTAGAAGAAAGTCTGAGTGCTGCAATCCAAAAGAAGCAAACACCAATGACTCAAAGGGACCTGAAACCCCTGTGAATGGGAAATTAAATCATGAAAAAAGTTAAGGGCGAGCACTGAATTTTACAGATCAAGTAAGTAGAAAAAATACGCTTTTTTTCATCTGCTATCTATATATAATTTCATCTCTGTTGAATGCAGTAGAGAGATGAAAATCAAATTTCATCATAGACTTTCATGTTAGTCAATTCCTTCCAAAGAGTGCTAGATATTATATCACGTTTCATGTATTAATCTGACAGAAGGAATACTGATGAGTTAACCAAGTTACATGTGATGTCGGCAAATTGTAGGTTCAGATGGATGGATTTTTATTATTTCATATTAAACCATGACAATCACGAAAAGAAAGAGTATTGAAAGTAAAGTTAAGAAGTCACCCACCAATAGTAACTTAGGAGTTGAACGGTCAATCAATAAAGGTCAGAATCTAATCAAACTGATTGATCTTAAACGCTGCCTTAGCAGTAGTAAAGTTGAATATCTAGAAAGCCTGTATGTCAATTACTGACACATGAATTCAATGAAGGTTTAAGAGTGCAATTTTTGGGGGTAGCAATAGTTCTGGCGACGGTTTGAATTGTTAATCCTCAGATAATTATATGCATATATCGGCTCCAACTGTCCAATCTATGCAAGAGTGAAATTGATTTTTTATAGTAGCTAGTTTTCTTTAATAATAATTGAAAAAAACAAAAGTCAGAGAAAGATAGAGATAGAACTGGTACTTCCCATCACTAGCCTATATGGCTATATATATACTTCTATTCAATTCCATCATCATTTGCACACTGCTACGGCTGAAAAAGTCGAGGGTACTTAAAATTCTGTGGATCTATATGGCAATAAGTTATCAAGATTTCATGGATAAAATCTGAATACATAGTAAAATTTGGTACAAAACGAACATTAAACATTGTTATCTTAGTTTACTAACTCATGTTTCCCGTAAAATTTCTCATAGAATTCCCACATACTTATCCAGCCCTTAGGTAACTGTCTAACTGAGCAGCTTCCATAACGTTAAATCCATACAGTGATCAGGGAAAATTATCAATACCCTAATAAATAAAATACTTGTGGACATGTAGAACTTAATTTCTTTAGATGATGAAGCAAGCAGATAAGACCAGCAGTTGTTGATATCTTATCCGACATACAGTAGGCACAGTTCAAGAAACTGTCGTTAGTTAGTCCTAGAACAGTGCAAGTTTAGCAATGGTGTGGCTGTTTTTAACTTGGAGAAAACAGATTCTAAGCTATGATATACAAAACCATATTACTCTGGACCCAACAATATAAAAAGCTCCTTGAAAAGTGCTTTGCTGGTTAGTGGTCCTACTGTAAGTTTACCAAAACTAGTACTACATGATGCGCGTTGAACCTCTTCTATTTAGTCATATGCCAAGACTATCTTTTCTTTACAAAACAAGAAGTTGATTGGTACCCTGATAGGATCTTCTTTTTGCCACATACCCACATTGCTTGGAAATTAAGAGTGCATCTCATTGCAAGATGAGAGCTTTTTTCGCGAGTCCTCGAGTACTAGACTACTTTATTTCCTCTATTATTACAGCGGTCTTTCAAATTTAAGTTTCTTGAGATATAAAGTTAGGAACACTTCAACATTGTGGAGTATAATGATTAAAAAACGATAAAGCTGATTAGAGAGGGGGGGCTCTTTTCTGTGTATGAACTATGAAGGGTCCCCTTTTTCCCCCTGTAGCATAATGAAAGCGTCTTTTTCTAGAGGCTTTTATTGTATGGGGCCTTGATGAGATGTTTGGTGTTTCCTCCTATATCTGTTTTCCATCTGTACCTCTTAGCAAAGAAACACTTCACACAATTGAGAACATCACCATTTAAATCTTCTAGGATCATCTCCGACTCCAAACTAGGAGTCCCCAATTCTTAAAAGAGAGTTTCAACCACTGGCAATGCTAGATTTTAGTGGGGCCAAGGATGCTATCATATTATTGCCCTCAGCTGCTTGTGTCACATGATCCTTAAGTTGGAGTTTGAATCCCAAGTGGCCCTCGATAACACGTGTCGTTACCCCACTTGCTGAATGATAGGGGACCCTACAAACTGCTGTCTTTTAACCAACCAAGCTGTGTTCCTGAGGAATTCAGTTTCTTCCTGTTTTCACTATCAAGAATTGGCCCCCTTTACCCGTTACGGGTCTTTGGTTGGGTTAGTCTTGTCACTTCAACACCTTTTGAACTCTATCACAGGTCCATGGGATGAACATGTCTTCTGTCACAGAATAGGTCCCATCCTCAATTACTAATACTTCCCTCCATTCAAGTTCGACCATATATTTTGTTGCCTTCCCCCACTATTTTGAACTCCTGTGTTCCCTTCTCATCTTTCTTTAATATAGATATCTCTTTCCAACAACACTACAAGCTTCTTCTCACATCCCCTTCCCCTTATCCACAACCATCATTCAGTATTTGTGTTTTCTCACTTAAGAAAATGTAAAATTGCTGAGGCTTCGTGTTTGAGATATTTTGATCCACCTTTCTTGTATTTGAATAAAGTGTGAAGAATTATCATAAACACGCTACAATGGATAACCTATCAATTAAAAGTTTAAAATACTTGAACAAAAAGGGTATACGAAAGAAAAATCAGACCAAATCTTCATTTTTTTTGTTTGGATGGTAACTGTGAAAAAAAAAACAAAGATAATGGAGGATTTTTTTTTTTTAATATTCTGTTCTCAACCATAATCTAAATTAGCAATTTTCTTTGTACTCTTTGCTGTTCGGATGTAAATGTTCACTTGAACAAGATAAGTCATGGGAGTAGCATGGAATATATTAAAGTCAAAGTACATTGAAGGCAAGTTAAACTTAAAAAGTAATTGACATTGACGAACAAGTTCAAGGCCCTACTACTTACAACTAAGAAGGAAATCAGACTTTCACAAATGGGGAGAACAAAGAAGTTTCACATATTCAGGTCAATCCCAGTAATTTACACAAAGATATTCAAAATGGGAAAGAAAATAAGAAACAATAGTAACATTATAAATTAGCTTCTTCCAACTCCAAAGTTACTTCTATCTCTGGTCTCTCAAATATTCCATATAGCAAGCCCGGCTACCTTGATATATCATACTCTTGAGGGTAACCCAGTTGTTCAATCTGCCAGCTCAACTTAGGAGCAACACTTTCATGACATGGCACGTAATCCTGTACACCAAAAACAAAACTTTTTCAATTGCGCTGCAAGAATTTGCATGTTTAAATCTTGATGAAAGAGATGTTCTTAATTACTGTCAGATATATATTTTAAAAAGAGTTTCCGTTCATTTTCCCATTTATTTCAGTTTACGTGATATGACATCACATCAATTGATATCTCAAGGGAAAGTTGTTTCAGATAACGAGAATCAATGTGAATAGAGATGTACAATACATGCAGGGCTTGGCAGTATTCTTGAGAATAAAGCAGAGGAGGACATCAACGAAATTACCTCCAATTTCTTGACCAGTTCTTTAGGTGTTGGTGCTGATACAATGATGTGGCGAGCATTTGGATTAATAAATCCCTCTTCCACGGCTTTGTCAACAAACGACAGCAATGAATTGTAGTATCCATCAACATTTAATAATCCCACCTACAAGTTGAGGAATATTGTCAGACCTCAATAAGGGTAAGAGTACAATGAAACTCCAATCACAAGAATATAATATAATTAATTAGTTAATTACCGGTTTGTCATGAATCCCAAGTTGAGCCCAGGTTATGACTTCGAGGAGCTCTTCTAGTGTCCCATATCCTCCTGTATGAATGAATTTTGCTCAGAAATTTAATTCTAAAGCAATAGGCTATCCGAGGTAAAGGTCATTAGAATATAATAATGTCAAATTAAATAATTGTCCTTAAAACCATAGAAGGAAGATGAGAAACTTATTTGAATTATTTTCTTCCTGTGATAAGTGTGTGTAGTGTTTACTGTTTAATGTCGGCTTTCTGGAACTCTCATAATCATGGTGATTAGTGAGGTCATCTTTTGAATTTTGATTTGAGTTTCCTCAAAAACCTTCCTTCTTTTTTTTTTTTTTTTTTTTTTTTTTTTTTTTTTTTTTTTTTTTTTTTTTTTTTTTTTTTTTTTTTTTTTTTTTTTTTTTTTTTTTTTTTTTTTTTTTTTTTTTTTTTTTTTTTTTTTTTTTTTTTTTTTTTTTTTTTTTTTTTTTTTTTTTTTTTTTTTTTTTTTTTTTTTTTTTTTTTTTTTTTTTTTTTTTTTTTTTTTTTTTTTTTTTTTTTTTTTTTTTTTTTTTTTTTTTTTTTTTTTTTTTTTTTTTTTTTTTTTTTTTTTTTTTTTTTTTTTTTTTTTTTTTTTTTTTTTTTTTTTTTTTTTTTTTTTTTTTTTTTTTTTTTTTTTTTTTTTTTTTTTTTTTTTTTTTTTTTTTTTTTTTTTTTTTTTTTTTTTTTTTTTTTTTTTTTTTTTTTTTTTTTTTTTTTTTTTTTTTTTTTTTTTTTTTTTTTTTTTTTTTTTTTTTTTTTTTTTTTTTTTTTTTTTTTTTTTTTTTTTTTTTTTTTTTTTTTTTTTTTTTTTTTTTTTTTTTTTTTTTTTTTTTTTTTTTTTTTTTTTTTTTTTTTTTTTTTTTTTTTTTTTTTTTTTTTTTTTTTTTTTTTTTTTTTTTTTTTTTTTTTTTTTTTTTTTTTTTTTTTTTTTTTTTTTTTTTTTTTTTTTTTTTTTTTTTTTTTTTTTTTTTTTTTTCTTTTTTACTCTTGAGCCGCCTGAGGATTTCACTGAACAAGTGGTCCCAGGCAGAAAGAGCAATGGCAACTCTGTCTTTGCATGTCTCACTAGTTTCTCAGCACTCAATTACTGAGGGCAATAAGAACTGGTAGCATGATTCCGTGTCAGGTGCAGGTGCTATTTGGAAAAAGTTTATCAAAGTGAAAGTGTTCTTCTTTTGCTTTACTTCCTCCTTATCTATGTTTGGCAAGACATTTGTACAATAATGTCACGGCTCAAAGGACTATGGTAGCAGGATAAAATGGCATTAAAACCAGAAGCACGGGAGGTCAGAGGAACCTTAGAAAGCTATAATTTTCAGTGCAAAATGTTAAGAGGTCAGGCCATGAGCTAGAATTGAAAGGTCGCTCTCTAATCATATATAGCCTTGGGGTCTGTGAAACAACATCAGGAAAGGCTGTCTTGGAGTCCACAGTAGGCGCAATTCATATTTACAGCATGTTTAATCCTCAATTGAATAATAGTGGCATACAAGATGTATCTGAAGACTAAAACTAAAATAAAGATAATCATGCCCCACTTCTGTTTCCTTAATGCTTCAGTGTTTACTAAGTGGAGGACTAGTCGACACTGTCCATTACGAATCACTTCCAAATCATATAAAAGTACTTAAAAAAAACTTGTCAAGCAACATCCATAATTAGGCGTGATACTCTTGGTAATGATGCTTGGCCTAAAAGGTAGCAAATAAAATAAGTTAATAACCAAAGCTTCAGTTGTGAGTCTACAACAATTTCGGGCTTTATTTGATACATGAGATATTTTTATTTAAGTGGAAAATATGTCATTCATTTTACTGTTCTCTGCGATACTGGAATCATGAGATAAGGTCAACACGTTACATGCTAGAAATAGGAAAATTAAATGCACTTTGTCCTCTTGTAATTTTTGTTTATGTGACTCTTTTGCTGCATTCTGATGCAACCAAGAATTTGAAAGGCTAACCTGGTAAGGCAATAAAGGCATCTGAATGCTTAGCCATCTCAGCCTTCCGTTGGTGCATATCTGCCACTGCCTTCACCTCTCCCACTGTTTCGCCAGTTAGCTGCAACAGAGGAGAGAGAACCAAAAGTAAGTAAGAGAAGGAAAAGGAAGTCTTATTCAGGGAGAGAAAGAGGACAAATAATTTGGACTATAATGCAGTTTAAGTAATAATAAGGGTTGCAGCAATTGGGAGACTAATTCTATATATGTATATGTACCCTCGCTTATTCCCGGACACTAATTTATCACTGAAGAGAAAAAGAAAGAAAAGTTCCTGCTCCATAAAAGACACTGAAGTAAAACAGAAGAAACTGCACAAAGCTGAACAGTTCAACGTCTAAAGATGAAACTATTTGCGAAATAGAAACAAAAGGAAAGAAGACATGCAAATACATTGACAAAAAAAGAGAGAATCTTTAACAATAAAACGCTAAAATACCAAGCATTGACAAGAAGCATAACCCAAGCTGTAGCGAATTGAACTTCATAAACAGAAACAGATTCAGAAAAGGAAATTAATAAAAAAAAAAAAAGGAAGAGTCTGATGTGGCTGAGTATCTTAAATAAAAAGTTTAGATTAATCTAATAAATTGACTATGGATGCATTTCAATGACTTGATTAAGAGAAAAGAAATAAATACTGCATACAGGATACAGCAATACTTTATAAGCAGAAGAAAAGTACTAAAAAAAAAAAGTTTCTCTCCTATGTGGAGCAGACATACCTCTCGAGGCATGAGCGTCTTGGGAATAACTCTGCGAGAGACAATAACGTGACAAAAATCAGTGTCAAAGAAAAAGAATCCCACATAAGCACTGTGGTTACTCATTGACTCAGTTTGCTCAATCTTCCTTTTCCCAACATATTTGAGGATAAAAGAGAAAATATTTTTAAAAATTGCAAAAAATAATAATAATAACAATGATTTTACCCAATGACATGCCGACCGCCATCATGAACTGCTTGTGAGACCAAACCCATTAGACCAATGCTTCCCCCTCCGTAGACTAGATCAATGTTCCTTGCCACCTTCACACACCATTTGTCTAATCAGCCTTGAAACACTAAATAACAAAAGCAGACAAGAGTGGCAATGATACTATGATGGCTATAAAATGTATTCTTGATTACCCGTCTGGAAAAACATAGTTTTATGTCATTACTCATTACATCCTACTGTTTGAAACCCAAGACTGTGTAAAAGGAAAAAGCCGTTGAAAATGATTCTTAACATTCACTCAGTCAGCAAGACGGCACTTTCAAGGCTTAGTAATCTTTAGTAAAGTAAAGAGTCACTAATAGTAGCAAAAATCAATAAACAGCGAGTGTTTCAAGTTCTCAGAGAGATTTGAGGCAGCAAATATCTGAAAAATTGAAACGACCTCTCCAGAGACAATGATGATGAACATCGTATTTGGCGTAACCGGTAAGCAAGAGTTGAAGGTAATTAATGTAAATTTCCACTTTCAGAAGACCGTGAACAAGTATCAAACATGTCATAAACACAGTGAAGTTACCCAAAAGAAATTCACTATGGGACCGAAGCAGCATGTGCAAGAAAACATCAAATAATAACAGGTTAACCACTTCCATAAAAGCAACCCAAGAAAATGATATCCCAGAAAGCATTTTTTCTGGGCAGTTTCATCAAAAAGCAAGAGAGGTATTGGGATCATAAAAGAGGTCCAAAAACAACATAAAGAAAAATAATAATGTAGAAAAAGCATGAATACCAATTCCTTCCCAAGCTCAATGGCAGCATCTTGATAGCTACTCTTCTTCCCTTGACTACTCCCACAAAACACACAAATCCTCTTAAACCTTGACTGCTTTATCTCACTCTCTATCTCCATTGCTACCAAGAACTAATTATATTCACACTCACACTCTGTGTCACTCTGCTTTTTGGTGGGAACGAACGATTCAGAAGGCACTTGTGAAACAAAAGAATCTCCCTCCTAGATACCCCTCTTGCTTCTGTGTTTACAAACTCATACATGTGTCGTGGGAAATTACAAGTGTATCAACTTCACCCATTTGGTTTTGCTTTTGCTTTGCTTCACCACTGAGTGAAATGCGCTTCGTCTTCTTACCTATATATAAACCCCATCGCACGTGATCACTGCCTTAGCACGCTTACACCCAAAACCAACGCACGCATATAACCTTGGCACGCGCGCAAAACTGTTCTCTCCCTTCCCAACCTTAAAATTTTTGTAAGAAAAGAAAATAAAAAACCAAAACGGAATATCCAATTGGATGCCTACTCAATAGTACTAGTACTCATTTGCTTTTCCTCTGAATGAGTAGGAAAAAAATAATAATAATGTATTCCCTGACCATCCATATATAAATAATCACATGATTACTAATTTAGTATCATAGTATTTTGATAATATAAAATTCTTTTTTTTTTTTTAAATTTGTGTGACCTTTTTGCCAAAAAGAAACATTTTTTTTTCACAAATGCATTTCATCTGTTATCTTTTTTTTTTCAATGAGTTTTTATTTGAGGTTTTATGCTCAATTATGCTCAAGCATGTGAGATATATCTTTAACACAAAAAAAACGGTGTTCACTTGAATCACGGCAACTAGAAGAGAATTGTTGAGGCGGTGTATAATGTGAACACTGAACAAGAACTTTAAGCCCTATCTCAAAAAAAAAAAACAAGAAGAAATTATGACGAGTCATAATAGTACCAATGATGTGCGCAACACTGCAACTTTTTTTCGTTGGCCTCCCTGTCCTTCCACTTGTTTAGGGTTTAGGGCATTCTGTTTTGACTGTAATAATGGTACTTAAGCTAAAAGTGTTTGACAAATCATACAGCTTTATCTTTCTCTAACAGAATTATCAGAAAAAGGCCATTCATACACAACTTTTTTTATCCAACATTACTTGCTTACCAAACAAAAAGAAAGAAGAAAAAGAAGGATGAAAGAGGTTGATATATATATCTGAACAAGTTATGGGTGATAGCAGGTGTTAGTGGTAGTATTGAGCATTGTGTGTTGATGAATGAATAAAAAAGAAAGAAAACATAAGTGGGCAATAACCTATCAGGGTGTGTCCTCATACAGCCTCCCTTATTCGACACTCATGTTGTACACATAGGAAACATTTCATTTCTTCTTCACACGCTCCTTCCCATTCCCCCATATCCTCTCTCCCACATTTCTACAAGCATCTTGTCCCCATCCCCCATCACTCTTAATCCATGTTTTTTTTAAAGTGAAAACCCATCTCCCAATTTCTTAATTCTTTGATGGGCTTCGGTTATTCTATTTTATCTATGATATGATGTGTTCATTATTTTTCTCACATTTTTTTCTTTAAATTTTTGGTTTCTATCAGCTAGCGTTGCCAGGATTGCTGGAACTCAATCCATCCCATGCCTTTTAAGCCATTTGATTATTATTATATTGGTTTTAGGGCTCCAATCCCCAAATGCCCTTTCTGGCTGTTGTTGTTTGTTTACCTTTATTAAAACCTCTGTTTGTCTGCTTCTTCCACACTCTAACATGTCATTTATAAACTCATAATCACTACTCTTTCTTAATTGGGGATTGAGCTTGTGTTTTAAATATTAACGCCACCCCCTCGCATGCTTGCATGCGCGTTTACGCCATGTTTTTGTGTGTTACTACTCACTCACTCAGTTTACCTACTCCTTCCTCTCATTACAACATGCTATTTAAGATCATGTTGAAACTGCCAAATTGGACTTATTTGCTGGTAATCCACGCAAACAACAGTAAAATCACTGGTCATAGTCTTCCCCAATTTAAGGTTTTCTATTCTGGGTCGCGAGTAATCTTAGTACATAATCAATAATGAAGCAGAGAATGTGAGAACAATAATAATAAATAAATTTAAAGACCCTACAGGATTAAGAAAATGGGAATTTGGTATTTAGGTGATTAATATTCTAATTTGGTGATGTGGCATAAGATCCCATAGGGAACAATGTAATGAATATTTGAAGCACACAGAATATAGAGAGAGTGGGAGTGAGGGAGAGACAGAAGAGTGAAGAGTAAAGCAGAGATGTGTGTGATGCAGCACCCTCTAGTCCTACTAACGCCCGACCTACATTTTCTTGACTGCAATCTGTTTCCATTTGCATTTCCATTTCCATTTCCAATGCATTGTTTTGCTTATCTTTCTCTGTCATCTATTCAAGCCCCATAACTTTTCTGGCTTCTCTCTGCTCTGCTGCACACACAGTATGGTCAAATTACAATTTTAAATGTATACAATATACATATCAAACCCCCTTTACTTCTCATTGGTTCATTGTTCCCACCCACAATTTATAAATTTTGACCATGAAAAATGAATCTCTTTATTTAATTTATCAAACGGTTTCTTTTTTATTTCATTTTTTATCATGGGTAAAAAAAAAGTTTGATAGCACCAAACTAAGGTTCTTCCAAATCAGCAAAAAACAAAGTTAAAAATTAATAATTTATCTTCTTTGGGTTTGCTCTGTTTCAAATTGAAGGATATGATTAACAGGGGGATTAAAGTGTAAGTGTGTACAAGTAACAAGATAGCAAAAGAAAAAAGAGATGAGATTGATAGAGACTAGAGAGAGAAAACAAAGAGGTAATTAGGTTCCATATTGTTGCATCTTTGATGGGATTAAGAATAAGATTGAGAAAGCTGGGTAGGGAGCACTCATTGTGAGGACTGACATTGTTATAGTGAGGTGTTGGGGCATCCAATCACATTCATTTGTCTGTCCATTGTTACACTAACACGCATCATCACTCTAGCTGCCTCCTTTCTGACACGTGGCCCCCTTCTCTGCCTATAGGTATCGTTTTGGCGCATTACCTACAATCAATCCTACATGAACATCAAATATTCAAATATCATAACTCACTAACCCACCCTTCATTTTCCTTCTCTCCTCTTTGCCTCCCAGCAAGAAGCGACCTTACCCAATTCATTATATGTCTCTTCCACTTTCCTCACTACTCTTTTTCTTTTAATTATTTTTTCATATTTAAATTTCTCTAATAGAATACACATCACTCCATTTCTAAAATATTGTAATTATTAATAATTTAAATAAATATAAAATTAGATCAAATTTGAAAATTAAATTATTGACAATTATAATATTTTAAATATTAAATTGTATATTTTTATTAGTTAAAAATTAATTTATTAATTTAAGATAAATTTAAAGACTAAAACAATGAGTTTTTTTTTATTTAATTATTCTTATATGGTTCTTCAAGGTGTGGAGCTAGAGAGGGAATGGCCCGGGCCTTAAATAAGGCACTAACATTAATTCCTCCTAAAAATTCTTGATTATTACTTACTAACACTAGAATGATGGCTTCCCCAAATTTGCTCATTTTGGGCTGCTTTTTGACTTTGTTCCCAGCCAATAATAACCAATTAAGGCTTTTAACTTCCAATTAACTTTTTTTTTATAAAATCAACTTTTTTAATCAAGCAAACCACTAGTTAGCTACCCAAAGTAAAGTACTCATGTCGGATGCACAAGTCTTATTGTCAATGTCATGTTTTTCCCTATTTGTTTTGCTTCTCGAATTTTGTTTCGGGAACTGATCGATAGAAGTTTGAACTTGAGACAAAAAGGTATGTTGGATTAAAAAAGTAAAAATAAAATAGTAAATTAAAAAGAGAGAGTGACACAGAAAGTCGAGTTTATTTTTGAAAGAGTAGTGTAACACTTTGATTTCGTGAGCTTAACAAATTAAAGGAGTTATTGATTGATGTTCGTTGGAAGACGGTTTCATGTGGCTGAATAATGTATTGGCCGACAGGAACTAAAATTATGATTTTCCAGCTTTAGTTATTACTCATATATATATACTCGATCAAAACGACAATCAACCTTTAATGTTTTTACCTTCGATTTCCCACTTGATCTCAGATACACGTTCTCTCCAACAATATCATACTATTTGATTGATGGATGTAGCGCGTAAAGATTTTAAGTTAACGTGTGACACTGTGACATATATATATGTGGAAGAAGATTTTGGAAACAAAAATAATTTGCATCATCAGGATCAGAACCGTTAGTTCGTTGGAAGCTACTAGTTGACAAAATCATAGGGTTAACGCTATGAGGTCGGTGTGACCAAGGAAATTTGAATGCGATATTTAAGCGTAATGTTAGGGCGAGATAATAGATCTTCCATAGGCACATGATGTCCCATTTGTAATTAATGTGGCCAAATAAAAAAGCGTTGCCCCTCCGACCATTCATTCATACGCGCAACATAACACTTTTGTTTGTTGGATGTGACATATTCTAAGTGAGGGACAAAAATATAACCATAACTGGAGGTAATTAACCAAAAACCCATATATCCTACCAAACTTATTACTTCGTTTATTACTTTCGTGTTCTTTAACAATTCATATACTCTACTTGATTCCAACTACTACTGCATGCAAGCGACAATGTCAATATATATATATATATATCTTCATGGTTGTTCCGAATTAAGTAACATTGAATTTGAATATCATGATCACTAATAAAACATTACCCGGGGATCGAATGAAGGAATGAAATGGTTTATTTCTTACTTCTGTCCTTAAACAACTACATGCGACAATTTGAACAAGCCGCTGCCGAAAGTTTATTCGCACAGAAAGTCAATTCTATATATACATTTTTTTCTTTTATGTTTTTTTGGTTTTTTCTGGAGAAGATTCTCAAATAAACAAGAGGGGTCAATTTCTGTCTCCTCACGGTTTTATGCAATTTCAGATTCTCTAATATATTCTGTGGTTTCCTTCTTTTTTTTCATGTGTCACGCTTGGCCGGCACCAATGTGGACACTCCATATATGTTTTCTTCCTCTGAATTCCACTCAATTAATATACGCTCGTTATATAATATCTTATCCTTTTCATTTATTTTCTCGGATGATTTTGATTATTTTTGTCTCTTTTTGCACGCCAAGAACAAGCCCCAACATTAACCTGTTTGAGAGAAAGAACCATTTGTGCAGGTTTAGTAGGATCATCGCTACTAAGGTACAATCTATATATAGCTAGCTAGGATGGGTCATGGATGACATATTAATAAAATAGAGATTAATTAAAATTGAGAAAGTATATATGAAATAAATGAGAAATGTTAATGTTAGTTAATTGGTGGGTGATTGATGAAATTGGAAGTGATAGGGTAGTATAGTGCACGAATCCCAAAAGTTGCCGAAAAAGATAAAGGGTAAGGGAGAAGAGAGGATACTAGATGAGTGGTTGGAATGGCATATTGCCTATTGGAGCAGTAAGAAAGAAAAGAGTGGAAAGTAAATTCAAACAAGACAAAAGGCTGCTATATAAGCATTGAATAGTTTGACTTAGAGGTCCACATAACACTTTGGCCCATATCTTTACTTTTATTATGTTATGTATAATGTTCATGCCTTCATAACTCATAAGCAAGCAATGACCATTATATTATAGTATTAAACACTGCCTGCCCTACCCCTGAATATCACCCTCCATTCAATGGGGTCATTACACGTGGCACTCACTGTGACCACTCGACGTGTCTCTGTCACCACACCCCTATCCTCATCCTCATCGATTACTGCTGCAGCCAGCAATCATCATTTCTGAATTCTGATTTCTCATCTCTTTGCATGGAAATGCAGGGCATGATTTCACTTCTAGTACACTTACAGTCCAGATAGATATATAGCCCATATAGCCTTCCCCTATTTAATTTCATTCATTACTATACCCTCTTTTCTTTTCTTTTCCTTTTTTTTATTTGAAGTATTTTGTTTTGGTTTACTACTCACTCTCTCCCAAGAAACTTTCTGGGGTCATGCTGGCGTGCATGGTTGGTGAAAATGGTTTTTTGATGCCAAAGCCTAATTTCAAGGACAGTTTGTTTGACCATTTTACGAATGAAGTGTGCGAATAATATTCATAAGTAACCAACCCACCTCTATTTGGAAATTGGATCCATTATTTCACTTTCTTTTTTTTTTTTGGAATTTTTCTCTCTGCTTTTTAAAATTTCATAACGAGAAACAATAGGCTTTTCTTTATAATTAAAAAATATTAATTACCCGTTTTTCGTGTCGACACAAAAGCCTTGCTTTAGAAGAAATGATAAAGTTATATTGATTTGCCGAGACAATCCTGCGACACAAATGCATGCATTCATTCAAAAAGCGTTTTTAGTTTATTTAACATTTTCCTTCTCTTTCAAGGTACTACTATACGACTACACTGTCTGTGACTGTGACGAATATTTGGGTTCCGCATTTTAACTCGTAACTTTCCTTAGAAAATGATTAAGAAAATGTAATCAATAGTTTATCTTTTTTAATGATAGCATTATATATAATATTAACAACCCTTTTTTGACTGCATTCATTTGTTTTGCAAACTTCTCGCCTTCTAAACACAAAACGATGGCTAAAAGTAGGGTCTTCTCTTCTACCTCTCTATACCCTGTTCAACAAATTATGAACTTTTTGAACAAATTAAATATATATATGTATGTTAAAAGGGATTCGCGCAACACAACGATATTCACAGATGAATTTTGATTTATCTGTCTTTCTTTACATTTGTTTAAATAATGATCCCAGTGAATTTCAATTTTCAAACAGCTGGTTGGGTCAAACAAAGTGCTCCAAAACAGAGAACAATGATACGTAATCAATTGGATAGCATGTGTTTTTGATTGCATTCTAAAGACAAGATTTGAAAATGAAGAAAATCCTATGCTCACATTTTTGGATCAATGACCCACCCAGAGCTCAACGATTATGGATACCTCGCAAATTAAGTAATACGGTTCGCTATCATGCCCATCTATATTACTCGATAAGAAAATTATATGACAATCCAAGTTTAGAGCCAATTAATTTATTTTCCTCAATATTTAAATCCACCTATGTCTTCCCTATTGATTCGAGCTATAATTAACGTGTCATACTGTCGAATTATTAATTAGAATATGAAATGATTGTTATTAAAAGAAAATTAAGAGGAGCAAAATACATATAATTGATTACTTTATAAATAGTTGCACCCATTTTATTTACTACTATATCTACTAAATATCATTTACCTAATTAACAGCTCAAAAGTTAACAAAAGTCTTTCAAAAGAATTTAAGAAAAAGACAAAGTAGGGATTTGAACATGAAGGGCACTTGACATGGCTTCCTTAATTAAAGATCATATTTGTCTACTATTTCTGAGACAACGTGAATGCTTCAACTTACATTTTCTGCAGGAGTTTTCATACCGAAAGTCTTTTTGGTCTACATTTTCATATTAAAAATATTATAATATAGCAGATATTTCAACTAGAACTAGCAATATATGTATATTTTTTAAAAAAAAAACTGTTCACCATTTTTCACCAAAGGATCATGGGTTGTTGGGGAGACTACTTACTTTTAATTTGAATAGATGGTATTAGTATTATTCAAAATAATTAATATAGATGTTTGTATTAGGCATGCAGGCACTATGATATTAAAGCATATAGTCTATATATCCTTGATATCATAGTCAATGAATAATTAAGTTTTAGTTGGCTGCATCGATTAAAGGGAAGGAAAGTCTTAAAGATCCATTTTTAATTTGTGTCTCCCTTGGCTTGGTTTACAAGAGAATTCCTAGGTCATATGATGTTTTACGGAGTAACTACTAATTGGCTCTAACATGCTCTCCCTAATCATTAATCATTCACTTTCTCTCTGTTTTTTCAAAACTTCCGGCCCTTTTTAGCTTTACACAATTTTGTATTTATACAAACTTATTGGAACTTGAAATTGGCTACTCGCCAAATATATTTATTTGTACTGCAATTTATCACTGCAGGCTTTCACCAATTCAATACTAGTTCATTAGTCATAAATACTGCTTTTGAAAAGTTCTAAAAGGCAAAAAGGGGAAATGGAGTAGTGACTAGGAACCACGACATTTAAGTGAAGGTGAAATTTTTGACTGGCATAAAGGAATCAAGTAGAAAGTAAAAGGTTGTTTTCTTGAAGGCAAAATACCCTTTCGTGCCCCTAACGTTTGCGGTGATTTTCAGTTATGTCTCTAATGTTTCATTTGTGTCAGTTATGCCCCCAATGTGAAACGTTAGTTTCAATTATGCCCCCAATTTCAATCATCCACAAAAAAAAAAACACAATTTTTGCACGATTTGAGCTCGGTTTTGATCAGATTTCATATGGGTACTCATTTTCGGCTCATAAGGATCATTTTGCACATGGAAATTATGAGAAAAATGCTTCGTTTTGCGGCATTTCGTTTTGGTCCTTTTTAGGGTTCATCGGGTCCGATTTTCTTCGGATTTGGGGCTATTTTGAGCTTAATCTTTGAAATTGATCTAAGGAATCAAGTTTGTGATGTCCGAAAATTAAAACCCAAATGAAATCTGATCAAAACCGAGCTCAAATCGTGCGAAAATGGTGTTTTTTTTTGGATGATTGAAATTAGGGGCATAATTGAAACTAACGTTTCACATTGAGGGCACAACTGACACAAATGAAATGTTAGGGGCATAACTGAAAATCACCGAAAACGTTAGGGGCACGAATGGGTGTTTTGCCTTTCTTGAAAAACATATGTTTTAACTTTCTTAATAGTATTGGCACGTGGATTTGGAATTTAGGGTTTAAAGGCCATTGGTTGAAGTCTGTTCATTATCAGTTTAGAAAACATCATGATCATTCCATATCTTTTGCTGCTTGTACAACTATGGCTTTACCTGAAAATAAATAAAGATGTCTGTGTTCAGTAGTTTTTTTTTTGGACTTGTTTTGGATAGCCTTTTTTTTTCAGCCGGAAGTTTTGGATAGCTATTTTTTTTTTTGGACAATTCATGGCCTCCCATGAAAGGAGACAAACAAGCCCACCCAAGTAGACAAAGCTGGTGGGGGGAAACGGGAATACAACTAAGGGCACAAATAAAAACATACCAAATCGAGCCTTCAACTCCCAGGATCCACTTAGAAACAGGCCCAAAACATCAGGCACCTAAAGTCTGGCAACACACCAAAACAGAAAAACCAAAGAAAAGGAAGAAAAGAGAACGATACACAACCCGACGAGAGCACTAAGAGGAAGAAGATCGACAAACAATTTTTTCATCCAGCAGCGCCGATCGAATCTTGACCGGCATCAACCATGTCCAATAGCGAGGTAAGTTACCCTTGTTCATGAGTTTAGCTACTAAATTCGCAACAGTGTTTGCCGTTCGTCTAACCCATTTGACTTTAATCTTGTTGTTCCCCACGAGCATATTCTTGGTATCAGCCATGCAAGCCTGGATCTGCCACGCAACAGAAGGATCATTACAACTCTTGACCACAGCGGCGCAATCGAATTCAATGACCACATTATAGGACTTGAAAGCCCCTGCAAGAGAAATTGCCTCACGCAAAGCAATGGCTTCAGCAGCAATTGGAGAGCTATAAATAACTGATTTTGCCACCCCAGTCAGAAAATCCCCAAAATCATCCCTGGCAATGATTGCGATCAGTCCTCTCATCAGGTTAGTGTTATATGCTGCATCAATATTTAATTTCACTGAGTATGGGGGGAGGGATCCAAACATCTCTAGGAGACCGATTAGAAGAGGGGAGGGCACTCGAAGGAAGAATCCTAACAGATTTATTTGCGTTGATATATTCCTGATATGAATCTGTTGCAAATTGGAGAGTATATGAAAGGTTTACCTTTAAATTTTCAAAAATAAACTTGTTTCGCCCATTCCAAATCCCCCAAAATATGTTGAAAAGCAAAGCGATCAAGGAATCACCGTTTTCCTTTCCAGTATTAGAAATCATGTTAACCTTCTCCATAAACCAAGTCTTAATATCAGTAGGAGCCAAACTCTCCATAGGCCATTGGAAAAGCGACCCAAACCACACAGCTTTAACCCAAGGGCATTTAAGAGGAAAATATGCTCAGAAGATTCACTCTCACCATTGCAAAAAGGACAGCAACTAGACAATCTCAAACCTCTTTTCTGCAAATTAACATTGGTAGGGAGAGCACCTGTCAAGAGTCGCCAGATGAAGTTTTTAACTTTAGGCATCACCTGAGCCTTCCAAATACACTTCCACAGGCTATCATCAGAGTTACAGCTAGAATTGTCAGTACTGTCAGGGTCTCCCACATCCACTTTTGCCAATCTGTACCCTGACCGAATATTATAGCAACCATCACTAGTATAGGGCCAGTAGGCAGTATCTTCCTGTAGGTGAGAGTAGATGGGAGTGACAATAACCTTCCTGGCCACATCCCTGGAGAGAAGTTGATCAACTTTAACTAAATCCCAATTGTCAACCTCATTAGAGAGCAACACACTCACTGTAGAGTCCTGAATAAATTCATCATGCATTCATATTCTCTCCCCACTATGCAGCCATCTATCCCCACACACTTTGACCTTCAAACCATTTTTAATGTGCTAGGCTTTGTGCTTATTAATGAAATCCCTGCCTTTAAGCACACTTACCCATCCCCAGGAAGCCTTCCTACCCTTCTTAGCATCCAAAATAGATGAATTGGGAAAATAAATTCCTTTCAAGACTCTTGCCCAAAGTGCCTTAGGGTTATTGTGCAATCTCCACACCTGCTTAGAGATTAGAGCAATGTTCATAGTCATGGGCCGGTTGAATAGACAATTAAATTCGGGCCTAGTCATGGGCTTTATTGCACCGACCCATCATTGATGTTTTAACTCTATGAATCGCACGTTGTACTCCTCATATCTTTTCTTTATAGGCGCTATTTTGTTTTGGGCCTTTTGGTCTTTCCACTTTAGTATGAGGCCTGCTGGCCTTGTTGGTAATTTTTATTAATAAATTTGACTTTCAACAAAGCATGTAATCTCTGACAAAAAAAGAATAAACAAAACATGTAATCAGTAATCACTAATTTATAAAAACTAAAGCTAGAATTAGTGTTTTGATTCTTAAATTTTATATCACATCTTAATTTCATCCTCATTCTTTTTTACTGCCAATTTTATCTTTAATGTTTCACATTATTTTCAACTCTATCCTTCAACCAACTTTTTTTCAATAAATTAACAGACTTCATCATATATTTCAATATGAGGTAAGGTTTGAATTTCTTTTTCTATTAATTTAATATTACATATCATCAATCACGTAAAATTTATCGTTAATATTTGGCTAAAATAAGAACAAAAGATAAAATTAACCAAAATGTAAAATATTGAAAATGAAATTGACTGCAAAAAAAATGGGACGAAATTGTCAGTTGCTATAAAGTTTAGAGAGCAAACAGAAGATTTTGTCAAAAATATAAGTATTTTAATATTTTANATAAAATTAACCAAAATGTAAAATATTGAAAATGAAATTGACTGCAAAAAAAAATGGGACGAAATTGTCAATTGCTATAAAGTTTAGAGAGCAAACAGAAGATTTTGTCAAAAATATAAGTATTTTAATATTTTAAAACAACTTCATACGTGAAATTTGGCGGGTGAATCTTGTTATTATTTACGGTAATAACTAATAAGTAACAACTAATAAGGTCAGAATCTTGATTCCTCAACAGTCGACATTGAAGTCAGGTTCACGAGGCTTCCTCAACGCACCAAGAATCTCCGATTGAGTACCATATCTCATGCTTCCCCCTCTCCTCGGGCTTCTTACCAAATTTGGTGTACTGTTCATCCTAAAACTCGATGGTGGGTGCAACGGCGCCGAGAAATACTCGTTCACACCTGAACCCCCCTCCGAATACACCCACACACACTCCTCCTTCTCACTCTCACTCTCACTCGCCGCCTCTTTCCTTTTCTTATACCTAAACCACGCCGCCTGTATAAAACACGCCGCCCATGTCCGCCATTGATGCGAGTGAAACCTAAACGTGTGCCTTAATTGCTTACTGTGTAGCCTCCTGAATTGCGCCGCCACAAATTTCAAATCCTCCGCTATCAGCGCAAACGCTTCTACTTCTGTTATCGCTTTCACGGTTCGAGTCGACGACGGAAGCACCACGCTCGGCCGTGGATCCAACGCCCATGGCAACAGCTCCTCGCCGCAGAAATCACCCGGTCCGATTCTGCAGCAATTGAAGAACCCGGTTCGACCGCCGTTCGTCGTGCAAGAATCGAGCCGGCCTCGCACGATGAACAGCATCTCGTTCACGGGATCGCCTTCTCGAACAAGCCGAGTCCCCGGAGTGCAAAGTGAGGGTTTCAGCCTTTCACATATTGCGTCTAGCATCCTCTCATCCATCTGATCAAATAGTGGTACCTGCATTTTAATTACAATAATTGATCGGTGTTTATATATTAATATGATCCTGTGAAAATTAGGGTTTCAGTACTCACTTGTCGAACCAGGTTGAGACAGAGGTGGCGTTTGATGTCGCGTCTGATATCCACCGGGAGGTCTCGAAGAATTGTTTCCTCGTCGACTCCGCGAGTCGCTACCCATCGGAATTGCTCGTAGCGTCGCACATTTTGCTTCAAGTAACGGGGTAGCTGCCTGTGACGCATCCATCGTTCCGTATCAGTTCTTCTTATTCTCCATTCTTCTAGTCGCGTAGTAGTTGACTGTAGGTACGTCTGTTCACCAAATAAGTGTGTATGTGTGTGTGCGTGTGTCAGATTCACTAAACATTCTTCCTTTATATCTCAGTGGACGTACGTATATATAATAGATGAAATGAAATCATACTTGCCTGCATATTGCCTATAAGCAATGCGAAAAGCACCAAGCCAAGAATTGCAATAACTACGGCAAAGTTTATCTCTGCAACATCAGTGCTTGTTACGAGATTCTGTCCTACAGAGCTGCAAATTTCAATTACAATTGGTTGAATGAATAATGGATCTTGATTTCACTTCAGAGACTTTTAAAATGGGGGAAAAGTTCAAGAGTGTTATTATTGTAGAATGAGTTACCTGAGATTCCGTAGTCCCCACCAAAGACAGTAATAGTATCTGCTTAAGAACCTTGAGTCCGCCAATCCCAAAGTGAGAGCATCAACAAAGATACCGAAATGAAAGAAATCATTGCTCCCATCACATAGGTCTGATACATTGCTTGATCTGAACCAAACTGCTCTGGCTGGGTTACTTAGGCTTTCACAATCAAGATAATGATACCGGCAATTTGGAAGCTCAAGACTACAAGCTCTTTTCCAACACTCATCCTGCCTTTCAATTGCCAACAGGTACCAGGATGATCCTAGCACCTACGATGAACAGAGCAACAATTAGTATTGAATGGAGAAATTTTTGAGTCTTACAACAGCCTAATTAGAAAAGCTACCATCTATCACGCTCCCTAGTGACTTACATGACTTGCCAGCATATAGAGCATCAGATTATATGCTGCCCCAGCCCAAGCTTTTTCCATCATTACCCCATTTGCCTTGACTAGTTCAGATGTTAAGGGATATGTAAGATACAACCTCAACAGGTACTGGAAAATGATAACAAGGCGCAGAATATGCCTTGAAGCAATCATTTGCGACCCCCTTAGATTTGGAATCACCGCCAAAATCAAAATCTGTATTACACATAAAAAGTGTAAATACTCCAATTGGATAAATTGGAAGGGTTTAGCCTAAGTCAACAAATACTCAGAAATCTAGAAACAGAGAGATGATTTGATTAGTTTCATACCTGTGGAAGAGGGAGGGCAGCCAGTACATCAAGCCAGAAGTGTTTCTGGAAGTACCTCGATGCAATCTTGGAAGGGTCTATGACAAGCTCTCCTCTACCAAAAACACGAGAGGAAGGAGCAACATAAGCAGTTTGGAACCGAACAAATATCTGAATGATGTAAAATGCATCGACCACGGACCGAATTGTGGTGAGGGAGACTTCCAGTGTAGCAGATATAGCAATGCACTTTTGTTTCTTAGCCTCCGGCAAGTAAAAGAAGAGAGGGTCCACAAACAGTGAAATCAAACATGCTACTAAGAACATTTTGTTCCATCTGTTTACTCTTGGTCCCCGGGGGTCGAATATCATTTTTGTTGAGGCATCATAGTCCTCAGAAAACACCCTGCTAAGTTCTTTAGCGGGAAACATGCCTTTTGTATCCTTCCCAACCATTTGTTTGCGATTCGCCTTGTAGCTGTCAATAGACATGGGACTCTCTGCGCTGGCTGTTGATATATCTGTCTCAAGATCATCCTGAAACCTGTATATATGCATAATGACAATTTCAGCACCCGCAATCAAAGGGTACTAATAGCTAAATGCTACTAACATCTAAATAAGATATGCATTGATCTACAAACCTTACTGATCTTGATCCCCCAGAAGCCATAGCGCTGTACTGGAACCTGTGAATTTCATTTGCTATATGAGGCATGTCAGGGCACTACATATATATATCAAGCAACAAAAGATTTGGTTCGAGAACTCAATCGCATGATAATGAAGCAGAGTTTCGGGTACTAATTTCACAAAATTCATGTGAACGAAAAAAGTCAGGAGGACTTTTATGTGTGCAGCTATAGTTACATGCAACAAATTAACCTTTTTTGGCTTCATTGCATTAAAAGTGCTGGTAATGTACCTGTGAGTTAGTGAAAAGCTTCTGGAAGAGATTGCAACAACTGTCTGCAGACTTCATGGTCCTTGGTCTCAGATTCTCAGAATCAGAAACATATGGTTGTTACTTGTTTATTTGGTAAAGGTTAAAGCCATTAGAGGATGAATATGAACAGAAACGTGGCGTCAATGTAGAGCCACAAAATTGCATTGACCTCTGATTTTTGCTTTTTCATGTGCCAATGCAAGACTTAATACTGAATACACGTTCAACTATATATGGAAAAATAAGAGAAAATGGATGGAAGGTGACGCATATGCTTGAATTAGTATTTGGCATCTACCACGAAGTTTAGGTCGTTTTAGTCGCGACTGTTGTAAGTTTCTATTTTTTTCTGCCTCTTATGGAAAAACCACTTTACTTAATGGTGCCCCCACAAACTTATACTGGCTCTGTTATTTTTCCAAATCGTGGAATCAAAGAGAAAAAATGAGTTTCATTATCGATTGTTTGAGAATTTGAGAGCAAAAGTAATTGGAAGACTGCCAACTGCTAGTTAAAAGTCATAAACTTATAATACTGATAAATGTCATAATTAATATTCAATTCATTTCTGGAAGAGATCACCGGGTTACATATTTAAATTAAATTTATTTGCAGTGTCCACCATAGACGAGGTACTAGCATGTTACATGTAACATTGTAAACATGAATAACGTTAACCAATGGCAGCACAAAGAGTAGGTGTCCTATTTCTAACCAAACAGCTGGATCACACGTCGGACTTGGTAGGGCATGCTGACAGCTCGAGGTTCACGTCTAGTTGACTTGACTTGATAAAAAGACGTATAGTGGCTAAGGATGATCAATTAACATATTAAACTTGGTGGCTTAGTGCAGAGTGAAGAAGCAAGCGGTGATAGAGCATTGAAAAGTTAGATCAAATTGATGATGAAAAGGATTGGGAAAAAGTAGAGAGCATCGCTGCATCGGTTGGCAGCTATACACAATGAATGCCATTGTCAGTGTCACCCATCTTTGTAAATTATAACCTAAGTACCACCTAGTAATGTTGAAAGTTGAAACAGACCCTTCCTTGTGTGATGCTTAAGCTTTTCACGTGACGCACCACAAGCTAAAGCACCAAATTGGCAGGTGCCAACTTGATGAGAGCACCGATAATAGCAGAACGTGAGATGAATTGGTTCCCCATATAATGAATTGAGCTTTTCCCCTACATATAACTACATAAACAAAAATTCAATCATTTTCATCTTTCAAATTGGCACGTTACTTGATAGATTAGGCACTCTGCACCAAATGTTTTCTACAGTCTAAACGTAAATTTTTATTTTGGATAGAATAGCTTGTGTAATTCTATTCGCGCTAGAGTGGCGAGAACATATTCCGGCCGAAGCAGTACTAAGAGAACCACAATAATATATCCCTCAACCTCAAGCACTGATTAATGTCTCATCACTTCAATTGCAAAAGATGCCTGAATAAGAAGTGGACATGCACAAGTCACAACGTGTTGTACTCGGTCATCAGTTGGAAAATATCATGATATCATACTAATCGCTCTTTTTTCTTCCAACAATTTTGTACAAAATATTTCTCCCCTATGAGAATCCAAATGTTATGACGTGAAAATCAAATCAATAGTAGCTCTTTCAAGATGATCCACAAATAAATCATGTGACGTGAGTTTTTATAGCTCAATTCTTCTTTTATTTATATATATGCATATATTATTTGGTTCTACGGAGGGCGACAAAAAACAATATCATAAAGAAACCCTACTCGTGGTTCTGTAGGCAATAAATAACAACATTGAATTTCCATTATCCGTCAACTCTTTTAATCAATCATATGGCCCTCCTCTATATGACTATTGTTAAGCAGAGTATATGATTAAGAACAAAGAACTCTTTAGGATTTGCGTTATAAACTAATAAAAACACGGTACAAAATCACGTAGTCCTCGAATCTCCCAGCACAACTCATAAGTAGTATTCCCAAAAAAGGAAAAGAAAAAAGCTCTGGCAAATTCGACATATTAAAATTCTTCCACAACACTGAAGGGCCAAGGAATCCGATGAATCATCTACTTACATAACTAGAAGCGATGGAAGTTTTGGATATAAATAAGTCTCTACTGGAAAGAAATTAATAGTGTATATGAAGCATACATTCTATCTTACGCATATCATCTCTTCTCTAGACAAGCATATCGGCATTAACCTCTGTAGAACTGCAGTACAAAGGGTGCACTTTGAAAAATGAAAGAAAACATCAACGAGTTGCAGCGACGTATTTCCCAGCTACCTGTCAAGGTGTTCGGCAAATATTAATAAAAAAGCTTGTTCATTGAATCCAATTCATGAATTTGTGAGGAAGTATTGCACAAAACACAAAATTAAAGATTCAGTCACTTTTGCATACCATCTCACTATCAGACTCAAAGAGGCCCTTAAAATAAGTACCTGAGAAGTCTTCTATTGCTCAGGTAAGGATGAAATTTAAAATATTCAAAATTGACGCTTTGGCTTAGCATCTGCTAATGAGACCCGAATAGGTCTGCCATTCAAGTCCTGCAACAAAAATTGGTGATCATGCATGGGATTAGAGATGATGCCAGAGTGAATGAAGTCAATGTGTATATATATATATATATCAGGACCTAGCAAAAGCAAGTCAGAAGGTTTGTCCGAAAATATCACATATTTAATATGTATACAAGTTACAACCCATAGGTGAAAAAAATCAACATAAGCCGGACCCATAACAACTACAGTCTACAAGGTTTGAAAAGTTTAATCCCGGGCTCCCGGCAACATGAGCGTATACTAGCATACATTGTGCCTTAAATTATGCACTTATCCAATGGTAAATCGTGTTTGGGAAACAGATACTTCCATTGGCTGGACTGCACATAAACTTTCAAGCAAAGATGAAAGTTTTTTTTTTATTTGCTATCAAAATTCTTTTTTACAAAATGCGTTTCACTTACATATTTTATGTAAATAGAACATTATATAGATCTATTAAAAATGATACTTCTTAATAAAAAGGATGATATGGCATACGTGAAAGCTGGAAAAAATATTACCTGCTTTAAAAGTCTTGTGAAACATACTAACTAACAGTAATTATATGCACTTTCTAATGGGAAAGGTTTAGTATAGTTACTTACCACCCCATTTAAGGACTCAATTGCACTGTCAACCTCTTCAGCGCTGTTGTATGTGACAAATCCAAATCCTCTTGATCTTCCAGTTTCTCGGTCATAGATTACCTTGGCTTCCACAACATTTCCTAGCTCTCCAAACAATGTCTCGAGTGCCTCATTATCAACACCCCATGCAAGATTACCGACATGAACTCGGTTTCCTGAACCTGAACCAGAACCAGAACCACCTCTGGCACCAGCACCTCTAAACGGAGAGTTCTCCCTGCGAGGAGGAGGTGGTCCAGAATTTACTCTCAGTGCCCTTCCCTCCAGTTCCTGAAAGTGACATAAACCTTTGCTTAGATGTGAGAAAAGAATAGCTGAAAGATGTCATCTCATAGCATACATAGACAGTACTTTCAAAAGTGACACAGCTACCATTACAAAAAGGGTCAAGCTCTGGTAAGAACTAAGGGGTCAGAATATTGTAACTCAGAGTATACATATACATAGACTATGGTCCCCAAACTACATTGAGAATCATACAAATAGATAGGATATCAGAACTTACATAACCATTGAATTGTTGAGTAGCAGCTCGAACTTCTTCAGCGGAAGACATGGTCACGAAACCAAACCCCCTGCTTCTTCCGGTCATCTTATCATAAATTACCTACCAAAACCAACAACTTCAGAATATGTAAAAGATGATAAAATTACCTTCAGCCCCAGAAGCAACATTTTACCAAAATCGCAACGCCTAAACTGGAAGTTTAACATAAAAATTTCGCAAAGCATAATAAATAAATAAAAAAAGTGGTGGGGTTATAGTATACCTCAACCATCTCGACATTTCCAGCGCTTTCGAACAATTCAGCGAGTTGGGCACTGTCAACGTTGAAAGGAAGATTACCGACGAAGAGTTTGAGGTCAGGGGAGCTGTTGGGCTCATCTCCCTCACTTGCGGTCTCCTCTTCTTGATAGTACTCAGAAGAAATGGCAACATTGGGGACGAAATGAGAAGCTCTATCGAAGTGGAAGAAAGAGGCAGAGATAGAGATAGGCTTGGAATTAGGTCTCAGGGAAACGGAAGAAAAGCCATGTGAAGAGCACAGGGCTTGTCTGGAACACAATAGTGAGTGAGATTTGGTGTTGAGAGTAGGAAGAGCTAAGGAAGTAGCAGAGGTCGACATGGTTTCGCCGCTCGAAAGGATAAGGCAGGCGTACAAGGAGAAGAGAAGAAAAGAGAAGAGGGTTTTTATTTTAGCCTTTGCAACGAGATATTTATTCTGATTTTGTGGAACCTGATGATAAGGCGATTACAAAACCCATTCAGATATTTTCGTTTGAGAGATGAAAATCAAAATAATCCAAAATATTTGCGCAACTAAACGGATAGCCCATTAAAGGCACGTTGTTGTGACTTGTGATGTAGGTCCATACTCCATACATAACTACAAATCCAACTCATCCCAGTGGGTAATGTTAACTTGGGCCTATTTGTCGTTTCTTCCTTTCCAAGTGGGCTAAAACGCAATTTGATATTTGAGAGATCCATCTCAAACTTTTACGGATCTGCATTTTTTCTTCCTTTTGGTTGTAAATCGTAATAGTGCTGGGAAATTTCAGTAAGCTTTTTTTGACAGTAATCAATTTATCGGAAGGAAGGCCTAAAAAGTCTGAAAGGCCACAGTGGTAAGCATATTCCTATTTCCTAACATGTCAAAAGTCATGGGACCATTGCAACTTGCAAGTTGCAACTTGCAACCTTATCATCATCAATCCCGCGAAGATCTGGTGATTTCGCTTTATTTATTATCTTCACCAAAATCTGAGGTATTTCCTGATTAACTGCCTTTATCATGTTCTTGAGCTTTCTGGATTTTTATCATGAGCGCTGAGGAGTTTAATCATTTTCGAATCTTCACTTATTGATAAACAATAATGATATGTAAATACGAGATACAATCAAGAAATAATATATATATAGGTTAAAGGATCATTTTGGTCCTAAATATATGCCTTAATGTTCATTTTGGTCCATTATGTTTCAAAATATTTAAATTGGTCTTAAATGTTTACAAAATGTTACATTTTGGTCCCAATCTATTGAATATGACTTATTTCAAGTTTAAACGTAATGAGTTTAGAGCTACATATTGTTCTCGAAGAGTATTTTCTCTATCTAGTTGGAGTCGTCAGCAAACGAGGTCAATTCAGTTCTAAAAATATACAGCTTGTTTCATAGTCAAACAAGCAAAGTTGATCATATCTCTCTCGTTTTAAATTTAAATGCGACGAATTTAGAGCTATGAGTTCCTCTTAACAAGTCTTTTGAACTTGAAATGAGGGACGAGAAAATATGACCAAATTTAAAAATTTGGGAGCAAAATGAAACATTTTACCAACATTTAGGATTAAAATGCATTATTTTGCCAACATTTAGGACCAATTTGAACATTTTGAAACATAATGGACCAAAATAAACTTTAGGGCATACATTTAGGACCAAAATAACCCTTTGGCAATATATATATATATATATATATATATATGGTAACAAATTTTGTCGAAGCCACTTTTTCAAATCTTCACCTATTCAATGCATATCCATCTAAACGCTCTTGTGAAATCTATACACTTCTTCATAGTTCGAACAAAATGAAGAATATCACAACCGGGCCCATGGCCCATCATCATATGCCATTTGGGCTTGGGATATATGATCCATAAAATTTGAATAACATGCATATATGTTTTTTTTGGACTGAATAACATGCATATATATATTTATAGAATATGTTTTATTTTTTTTTGCTCAAAATATAGAATATGTTATCTTGCCTTAAAAGCAGCATGCAAATGTCCTAAGGCATAATTCATCAAATTAATTAATTTGCAAGGGAAATTGGTAACTACGGCAACGTTTGTGAATAATGAAGATGCAACGAACGAGGTCAGGTTATAACTTAAGAGGGATGAAAAACAAATTAAAGTTATATCGACCACAGAACTCACAGAGCCCCAAAAATATGAATCTAGTAAACAAGAATATAGATGCAGACTAGATTCTTGGCAGCATGCATATGATGATCTGGACCATGTTGCTTATCCAGGGATCTGCGTTTTTCTTCAATTCCCCTCACTTTATGTGTTCAATACCATGAAAAAGACCAATCATGCCTTCCAAATATTTAAGTATTAAATTAAATTAATGTATTTCATTAATTATGTATCTATGGAGTGAGGATTGTGTGTTAAGATTAGTCAGTAGTTAGCCAAGTTCAATGAACGTAGGTCTTTGGAGATACCATAATGCAATAATGTGATGCACTGAATTAATGCCCACAACCAACTGAGAGATTGAGATTACAGGCTCCACTAGCTACGACCTTTCTTATAAACTTTCATTATTTCTATTAATCCAACTTAGGCTTTAGATCACGATCCCATAATTAATAACAACATATGCATGACTAATATAGTATAGCAATTAGTAAGGTAATCGGTGTTTTTATTACTTTCGTTTCCATAAATTAATTTTCATACATGTTAATAAAGGTTAGCTCAGTAGGTAAGCACTTATAAAGCTAGAGACTTGTGATCTTGGTGAACTCCCAGAACTCAACTCACCTAAATTTTTCAACTATAAAAAAAATATAATTTTCATACCTGAATCTTCAATTCTATTTGATACATATTCAAAATGCTTGAAATACTTTTTAAAAAATGGATATAGGATAATATATTTTATTTCAATAATTTAATATATTCCATATCTAATACCCAATTTAATATCTTTCAAATAAAATTAATTAACTGAAAATATATAAAATTAAACTTGTATAAAATAATAAAATGCTTATTTTATAAAATATTAGATTAGATTAGATAGAAAATATTATAACTATTTATACATTTCTGACGAATATAAGGTGATTCAAACAATACATATATTTACACAATATTTGATCATTTTTTTATTATCTGTACCCTATTAATATTAGAATCAAATGTATTTTACTTGTAAATTTGAATGAGTACTTTGTATAACTGTCCAAATTATTATCATTGTACTATAAAATATTATTTTATTCATTTTCTAAAATATCTCATGATTGTTTATTTGAGATGACCCAATAATTCTTCATAAAGTTAGTTTGACTTTTCTTCGATTAATAAATTTGTACATATTGTAATAAAGTTGATAAACATATTCATATAATATTGTTTGAAATGTCAGGGTAAAAGAGCTTACAAATGAAGATATTAAATTGAAAGCAATAGAAAGCCCTTTTAGGTTGAGTCAAAGGAAGGAGGGTTCAAGAGAAAGGCATGAAAATCAAGTAACCCAACCAAGTTTGGTCTTTTTTTGCAAAGTTTGTTAGGGTTTCGGTTTCTTACAAATTGGGGAATCCCAGAGGATGGGATATCTTTAACTAATACAAATTAATTGTTCTATTGTTAAAATTATAAAGTCTAACTTCGTAATCATATGACATAATGACCTATCCTAAGTTTGAAATTGGAGGAAATCGAACTCTAGTACTTTCGATTGAAACAAGTTAACACAGTTAATTATGTATGTGAATTTTATAAAACTGAGCGTTTTATCAATTTTATAGAAAAAAAAGTCTTCATAAAACATTGAAATAAATTATTATTTTGTTTTTTTAAAGACGATATCAATTTTTCCACATAATAATTAAAATATAATGATAACTTTGAATTTCTCATATCATCAATCATTCAATATCATATTAACAAAATTTTAAAATATATCAAACTTATTTCAAATATATATATACCAAACTAGTCGATTGATAAGCATGTAATTTGGTTGTTAAAAGTTATATAAATTTTGACAACTTCATTGAAATTATAATTTATAGCCTTTAATACTAGCCATTTAGTTTCATTTTCTCATTTCATCTAATGACAGCAAAAAAAAAAAAAATTAAAAAAACAACCACTATAAAACTTTCTTCTGGCCAACATTTTGGTAAGGAGTCAACTCATAATCCACAATGTCGTGAGTTCGATTTTTGCTGTTGATGTGAAGACATTGTTGGTAGGCGATCTATAAGTACTTTTGTAAACGCTCATAGAGTCTGGAGGCATGCCCTAACCTCGATCAACCTCTAAGCCTAACTTACCTAAACTTTCCCTAACAAAAAAAAAAAAACCTTCTTCCCTATACAAATAACTTCTCAAATTTTAGTTTTACAAGAAAGTACATAATTGAAAGATAATTTTTCATCAAATGGAAATAACAAAATGAGGTGTAGGAAATATATATGAATATTATTATCATTTCCTAAGACTAAAATGATTAAAATGTTTTTTAAAACATTAAATTAAAAAATATTTCTAAAATATTAGATTATTAATTCATTCCGAATCATTGTATACGATAAAAGATTTATAGAAGTTAAAACAAACAAAATTGATATTCTTAGATTTAATGACATCCATTGAACTTCAACGTACTCAACACGTGAATTTATTATCTGTTTCACATGAAAATAAATTAACAATTTAGCCCTTAAAAATTATCAAATTAACAACTTGGTCTCTAAAATATTGAAATACACATTTTAGTATGTGAAAGATCAAAATAGTATATTTGTTATTAGTATTTTTTTATGAATTGAATATTGAAAACTACAAGGCTGGATTAGTGTAAATCTAACCTTGAGTTCACAATCAGATGGCAGTCTTCGGGTCGTCGGATCCTGCGAATAAGAATGCACAGGAGTTTCCCTGTGATCCTCCTCCGATGCTTAAGTTAGATGAAAGATCAGAGAATAGTGGTGAGTTGTGTTTTTGGAGTGAGAGTCACCTGAGAGTGTGCCCCCTTTTCCTATTTATCCCCCTTTCCTTTTGTCCCATGTTCGTACGAGGTCTCTCAGGGGCGTTAGGGGTATTTTCGGGGATGCATAGGGAAAAGGTCGATGTACTCTACTGTTCTGATGTGACGGCTATCACTGTTGGGCTGCAGTGGGATGTCCAACCTTCCTTTTTGGGAGTCAATGATAGCCAATAGTGCTTTTCACCATTTCTTCTGCGCGCAGGGGGCGTTTTAGTCCTTTTGCATGTGCCTCTTTGTCCTGCCGTACGCAGTAGCTGGTATGGCCTTGTCCGGTCACGTGATTTCAAGGATCTTTGCATTTAATGCCAATATCTTGGCATTAAATGCTCGAGTGGGAGGGGACTTGCTTGGGTTGTTTCCTCGCCGGATAGCATTTACGCCTTAATGCTGGTTCGTGGTGAGTGACTGGCTCTGCTTTCCGAGGAGTGTATCCGAGGAGTGTATATCACTAGTCCCTCCAAAAGGTTCGAGGGAGTGTCCTCGCCGCCGGCTTCCGAGGGGTATATATCAAATATTATACTATTTTAATATTTTAAAAAATAAATTATATTTTAATATTTTAGAAATCAAATTATTAAGTTAATAATTATTAGAGCTTAAATTATTAATTTATTCTTTGACAATAATGGCGAAATATTTCTTCGTTTCTCACACCAAAATTAGACAATCTCTCATTTGCTAGTTGCTACTTGTCTTGGCACCATAATTGGATTATGATGGACCTCCGTCTCTTTTTATTGTTTAAAGTTGAACTTTCTGACCCAAAAAAAAAGTTGAACTGTTAACACTTCCCATAAATTACACTGTTTGGATAAAGTTTCCCACTCTTTGTTCATCCTCAATCATATCTTCTTTTATCCTCATCCTTTCACTTTTTTTTTTAATTAAAAAATTAAACTACGGCGTGCTTTGTTGTTTTTTTTTCCCCATTTATTGTCGTCTACTTGGCAACAGGAAAAGGGTTTCAAATTTCAGCAACTAACCACATCTCTCATTTAGTAATTTTAAGCAAAAAAAAAAGTGTATGAAAACAACAAGAGATTTTCATGTTTACTTAACAAAGACTAAACCCCTAATTAGATTAAGTGGTCTCTGTTATCAGTGGTGCAAATAAAATAGAAAAAAACACGAAACACACTTTTTTAATCTGTTTATGCTTTTATATTCTTTCTTTTTTTGCTTAATAATGTCATATGAAGAAAGATTTGCAATTTAAAACCATGTCAGTAATTCTTACTACTTGGATTACTTATTTTATTAGTTATGCTTTTATTTTTTACACCATTTAGTTTTAAACAAAACAATAAAAAGAGAGTGGAAGGATTTGATTAAGGAGATAGAGAGTGGTGGCCTTGGAATTAGAAGCTTAGGGCTGTGAATTCTGTTTGTCTTAGTAAATTATGGTGGAGATTGTTATATGAGGATAAGGGGCTTTGGTGTGAAGTTCTCAAACATAAGTATAACAAGGAGGGCAATTTTTCTTTGGCAATTTTTCTTTTCAAGTCTCTCCCAATTTTTCTTTGTCTCTTAAATCTGGAGAGACTTGACTTCTATTTGGGAGGATGTGGGGAAGTTTTGCTATTGGCATATTGGGATTGGTGGTTCTGTGAAGTTTTGGAAGGATAGGTGGATTGATAATTCTACCGTTCTTGTTGACTATGTTATGAATCCTGATGTCTTTGTTGACATGGATGCCAATGTGTGCGATTTAGTGGGACTGATGGGGATTGGAATTTTTCTGTTTTGGGAGAATTGCTTTCAAATGATTTGATTTTCAAGATTAAAAGTGTGCACCCTCCTATGGACCAGCTCCTTGATGTTATGGCTTGGGGAGGCTCTTCTTCTGGGGACTTCAGTGTTAGCTCTTGTTATAAAAATTTGATGAAGGATAGATTGGGTTCTAAAGATGAGTTGTGGAATCTTATTTGGAAATGGAGCGGCATTGTAAGAATAAAATTTTTTCTTTGGGTAGTTGCTCATGACAGGTTTGATAGGAATTGTGCCCTAGGGCCAATCTCTTCTTATATATGTTATGAACATATGGATTAATTTATAGAGATAAATTAATGGTTTTCACATTATTAGCATGTTTACTGTGATTACGTCCATGATTAATTATACGATAATTAATCTAAATCTGTCCCTGATCGATTATTTTCGTGGGAGCGAAAATGAACTAAGATCAGCGTAACCTCGGTGCATGGGGATGCACGCATGCGATGCTAGAATGAGGTTATGGTGCAACTACGTAAGGGGTTACGAGTTGCTGGACTGACCCAGAGAGTCCTGCATGGGTTTAGTCATCAGCTTGCCTCTCTTGTACNTGTATGAAAACAACAAGAGATTTTCATGTTTACTTAACAAAGACTAAACCCCTAATTAGATTAAGTGGTCTCTGTTATCAGTGGTGCAAATAAAATAGAAAAAAACACGAAACACACTTTTTTAATCTGTTTATGCTTTTATCTTCTTTCTTTTTTTGCTTAATAATGTCATATGAAGAAAGATTTGCAATTTAAAACCATGTCAGTAATTCTTACTACTTGGATTACTTATTTTATTAGTTATGCTTTTATTTTTTACACCATTTAGTTTTAAACAAAACAATAAAAAGAGAGTGGAAGGATTTGATTAAGGAGAAAGAGAGTGGTGGCCTTGGAATTAGAAGCTTAGAGCTGTGAATTCTACTTGTTTTGATAAATTATGGTGGAGATTGTTATATGAGGATAAGGGGCTTTGGTGTGAAGTTCTCAAACATAAGTATAACAAGGAGGGCAATTTTTCTTTTCAAGTCTCTCCCAATTTTTCTTTGTCTCTCAAATCTGGAGAGACTTGACTTCTATTTGGGAGGATGTGGGGAAGTTTTGCTATTGGCATATTGGGACTGGTGGTTCTGTGAAGTTTTGGAAGGATAGGTGGATTGATAATTCTACCGTTCTTGTTGACTATGTTATGAATCCTGATGTCTTTGTTGACATGGATGCCAATGTGTGCGATTTAGTGGGGACTGATGGGGATTGGAATTTTTCTGTTTTGGGAGAATTGCTTCCAAATGATTTGATTTCCAAGATTAAAAGTGTGCACCCTCCTATGGACCAGCTCCCTGATGTTATGGCTTGGGGAGGCTCTTCTTCTGGAGACTTCAGTGTTAGCTCTTGTTATAAAAATTTGATGAAGGATAGATTGGGTTCTAAAGATGAGTTGTGGAAGCTTATTTGGAAATGGAGCGGCATTGTAAGAATAAAATTTTTTCTTTGGGTAGTTGCTCATGACAGGTTGTGTACTAATCTCAGAAGATCTAAATGGAGCGATTGTAGCCCTTACTGTGATTTATGTGGTGATCAATATGAGTCAGTTCTTCATGTGCTCAGAGACTGCTCTATTGCTAGAAAAGTTTGGGGAAGTATGTTACCTATTAGGAGCAGATCTGATTTTTTTGTTGGAAATCTCCATGATTGGCTACTGATTAACTTGAGTCAAAATGTTGTGGGTCTTAGGTGGAGCATATCCTTTAGGATTGTGGCGTGGTTGTTGTGGCAATGGAGAAATAAAAGAATTTTTGACCCAAATTTCGTCTTTCTTGAAAATCCTGAAAGGGTGGCTTGGAAGTGGGTTGATTCGATATTGCAGGCGAAAGCTGAAAGGCTTGTTTCTTTACCTTCAGGATCGGGCAGATCTGATCACTGTGTTGCCTGCTCCTCTGTTAACCTGGGTTAAACTGAACACTGATGGAGCTGTTTGCAAAGGGTCGTGCGTGGCGGCTTGTGGTGGTGTCTTTAGAGATTCAGATGGGCATTAAATGGGAGGCTTTGCGAAAAACCTGGGTACTTGTAATGTGTCGGAAGCTGAACTTTGGGGTATTTGTGAGGGCTTGAGATTGGCTTGGGACTCGGGTTTTAGACGTTTGGAAGTTGAGTCGGATTCTCTAGGTGTTGTTAATCTCATCAACAATAATAGGGGTAACCTTAATGTGGGACATGGCGGAGGTATCCTCAGAATGATCGTCTCGTGGCTACAAAAAGATTGGATGGTTAAGGTTTCTCATATCTTTCGTGAAGGCAACCGTTTAGCTGATCGTGTTACGGGTCTTGGCTTGAAGTTGATCTTAGACTTTACTTTTTGGTCTAGACCTCTAGAGAGTGTGAAGTTAATCTTGTTTAGTGATGCTATGGGCTCTGTTTTGCCCAAAGGTTTTTAGTTTTTTTTGTTATTTCCTTGTTTGGCCATTAGGCCTTTTTTTATTACCAAAAAAAAATAAAAATAAAAATGAGATATCTGCGGCACTACATAACATTAAATAAGCATGGTTGCTCGGTTTTGCACACAAATGCTCCTAAATAAGGAGGGTGGATCCTCAACTGTACTTTTTCTCTGTTGTTCACTGTTGTAACATATCTAATCAGTTTGTTTTATCTGATTGTAACACTTATGCCACGTGTCCCATAACATGAAACCATGAAACACACACCATTTTTGCCCTTTCCTTTCCTGCGTTGTGATTGCTTTTTGTTCGACGAAGAAGAAGAAAGGGAAAAGAAAAAAAGTGAAAATTTCATTTTAACCCGTCTATATACTTTCCTTCTTTGCTTTCAAGTCCTTTAACTTTGTTGGAGGGACTAAAACGAACTTCCAGAACAAGTCCCTTTTCTTTTATTTCATTCGAACCAGTCCATATTAAATTCAGTTTAGTCCTGAGATCTTTAAATTTCCTTCACTTTACTCCCTAGCTCTCAAAATAAAGTTGCAAACTACTCCAGAACTCTTCCAAACGTTCTATTTTAGTCCCTAGTCCATGAATCATTCAGAAATTGGGTAAAAAATGCAAAGAAAACGAAATAAAGATTTATGCACAGATGGACTAAACTGAAAACGAATAAAGTTTGAAACCCACCGAAAAACTCTCCGATCTCGCTGGAAAATACACGGGAACCACTGGAAACTTCCAGAGCACACCAGAAAACTTCAAACCTCACTGATATTTGGTTCAAATCGCACTCAAAAGTCAAGAAATTTTTTTTTTAATCGTCTCTCAAACTCTCGTTTTTCCGATCTATTTATAGACGAAAATCAAGTGGAATCCAACCAAGATCACGATGGACGATGAACAGTGATGACAGCAATGAACGGTAGAGGCAGGTCGAAGGATAGCAGAGATGAAAATGGAAGTCGTGAACAGCGGCAAACGGTGATGAAGACGATGATGATTTGAAGGAGATGGCATCTACAGTTATGAGTTATGACCTTGGAGTGGAAACTCAATAGAAATTACACAGGACACGTGACAGATAGGCTTCCATCAGATTAAATAAATGACTCAGATGAGTGAATAGTAGAGACAGCATAAAAAATAATACAGTAGAGGATCTGCGTCCCTAAATAACTGTAATATGTAAAAACTCAAACGTAATATGTAAAAACAATTAAGTGATAATTTCTCAATTGCATAACAAGAGATTAAAACCTGTGACATTTCTTTTTCATGAGTATTGTAGATAATTTTTTTTTTAAATTTTATTAAAAATTAAATGTAGATAATAGTTTTTGAAGTATTATTGAGTATTAAATATAAACACATATTATATATGATGAAGATTTAAATCTAAATTCACTGTGTTGTTAGAAACTAATATATTATACACTGAATATACTCTTGATGATAAAATTTTGATATTCAATCATACTCTAATATGTAAAATTAACGAAACTTATAATAAAATGTTCAAATGAATTGTTGTTATAAAGATTAAAAAAAACTTCAATGAATTCTTACATGTTATACATTTTAAGTTTTTAACCAAAATCTCATTTGATTGGGCTCTCTATTGTTATTTATATTATAATTTTTTTGACCAAAATGCAAATTACTCTCTCAATGAATCTTAAAGAATGTTTATATAACCTGCATAAACTATAAAGTAACATATATATATATATATATATATCCTCCTTGTATATTGAATCTCTCTACAGTTACTTGATTAGTCGTTGACCAACATCCATACCTAATTAACTTAGCAACTCAACATATTTTTGTACACTCATCAATTCATCATATAGTAAGCGATTTTGTAAATAATCAACATTACACACTCAACTACGGAGTAACATTTAATTTATTTTTAAAATACCAATAATTAAAATAAAATATAACATTTGCAAAAACTTTGAAGCTTAATCCACATCCAAATGCACCATGTTCTTGTTGGGCGGAAGCGCAACCCACACAAGAAATAAAGGAAGAGGAAACGGAGAAACGAACACAAATCTTTAACGTGGTTCGGTGCCTCAAGACCTACTTCACGGCCCCCTCTGGGACAAAATTCACTATTTGTAATTTTTGCACGGAAAAATTACAAACACTCCTCAATACAATTTTTGAACGGAAAAATTGAAAACCCTCTCTCACAACTACCCAAACCCTTTCACACTCAAAGGCTAGTAGAAGTGATACAAAAAAGATAGAAGCCCCACTCTCTATTTATAAGGCCCCCTCCCCCTCTCAAGTTTTGTACCCATCGATGTGGGACTTGGGAGAAATCCCAACAAATCCTCCCTTCACCCAAAGTCCCACATCATCTCACTCTATCAGAAAACTGACCTCTCTACATTCTCAGCTTTCTGATCTCCTCCACTTCTGGAGCGATCACAAGAAGTCATCTGCAACATTGACTTCATTTGAAGAAGAAGCCATCTTTGCCTTGCCCCTCCTCTCCTTCAGGTTCTGCATGTCCTCCCTGAATTCTGGGCATTTCACCTGCTTGTGTCCCAACTTCCCACAATAATAGCACTCAACAGTGCTCGTGTCTCTCGGCCGAGTTCTTCTCTCAAGTTGGTCACCCTTCTTCTTCCTCTCTCTTTCAATATTCTCTGCAGCTAGTAAATGACTATCCCCGGAAGACTCTTCACCACCCATCATCCTCTGACTCTCCTTCATTGCCGTCATTGCCTCATCTAATTTCAATGTGCTCTTCCCTGCTAACATTGACTGCACTAGTGGCTTGAAGGATTTTGGTAATGAAGCTAACAGGAGCAACGCTTGCTCTTCATCCTTGATAGTCTCCCCTGCATTCAACAGTCTAGATACCAGCTCATTAAATTTATTAATGTGATCAATCACATTACCTCCCTCTTCCATCTTCAGTGAATACAAGTCCATCTTCATCATCAATCGGTTGGTGAGCGTTTTTGACGCAAACTTGCTCTCCAACGTGTCCCACAAACTCTTCGGCGACGTCTCCTTTAACACTGTCACTTTAATCTGCGGGGCTAGAGCCAACCGAATTGTACTAACAGCTTTCTTTTGAATTGTATTCCACTCTTCATCTTTCATTCCACTTGGTTTTTCCTCACTCAATGCAGATTCAAGACCCTGTTGAACTAAATAATCCTGAATTGTGCATTGCCACAACATGAAATCCGTTCTCCCATCAAATAACGGAACTTCAAACTTCAAGGTCGCCATCATACAAACAGACAACCAATAACTAGCACCACAGAAGACAGACAGCCAATAACCAGCACCACAAGCAACCAACAACCACAAACAGTCTAACAGACAACCACTCCAAAATCCAGAAAACTAACTTCAAAACTGGAATTAAAATCAAAAGCTAACCTCTCTTGATGTTGCAGTGCCGGAACCTTCTGTTGACTGGCTAACCCACTTGCTCCTTCCTCTCCCTTCTTCCTCCCTGGACTTCAACCTCAGCTCTGATACCACTTGTTGGGCGGAAGCGCAACCCACACAAGAAATAAAGGAAGAGAAAACGGAGAAACGAACACAAATCTTTAACGTGGTTCGGTGCCTCAAGACCTACTCCACGGCCCCCTCTGGGACAAAATTCACTATTTGTAATTTTTGCACGGAAAAATTACAAACCCTCCATATACAATTTTTGAACGGAAAAATTGAAAACCCTCTCTCACAACTACCCAAACCCTTTCACACTCAAAGGCTAGTAGAAGTGATACAAAAAAAGATAGAAGCTCCACTTTCTATTTATAAGGCCCCCTCCCCCTCTCAAGTTTTGTACCCATCGATGTGGGACTTGGGAGAAATCCCAAGAGTTCTTAATCTTTGCGAAAACTCATTCATCTTCCATAGCCGTTATCTCCAAATACATCATTTTTTTTTTTCTGATTGCAAATCCTCCATCCAAGCCGTGGAACTCTCTGTTTCTGGCTTGATATCTTTTTGGCACCCTTGCAGATCTCCACCAACATGTTGAAGTGGTGTCAAAATCTTATAAGTAATGACTAAATAAATTAAATAATCAACTTCACATAATCACATCTATTTAAAATATTCCGAATTTTAATCATCCAGAGCAAATTTAACTAATTAATTTTTTTTTCACAAGTGTCACATAAAAAAAATACAACTTTTGTTGTATCTTTATCTACAAAAGTTTAAAAATTATTCCCAATGCATGGTAGACTCACCTGATTATAAATTATAGGGTAAATTACACTTTGGTACCCTGTGGTTTGACCCTATTTCACTTTGGTACCCTGTGGTTTGAAACTTGACACTTTGGTACCCTGTGGTATTCTCCATTAACACTTTGGTACCCTTTGGAGCTATTTTGTAATTTTAACTATAACAAATTTTGCAAAAACTACATAATGACCCCAAAAAATTTTCAAAAAATTACAAATAGATCCCTGGATACATATTATATAGGGACTAAAATAAAAAATTTAAATTTTTTTGGGGTCAATATGTAATTTTTGTAAAATTTATTTATGGTTAAAATTACAAAATAGCTCCAAAGGGTACCAAAGTGTTAATGGAGAATACCACAGGGTACCAAAGTGTCAAGTTTCAAACCACAGGGTA
>QANZ01043826.1:215408-254679 GCA_003254925.1 Chamaecrista fasciculata
TATAGATAAATTAAATACATTATACATGTGTACATGTATAGTATATGATTTTTTTTTTTAAAAAAAAAGTAGTTAGAAAAGACACGCATTAATAGTTGGGAGTGGAAGAGTAATGATGACCGGGTTATTTAAAACGTTTTTTTGTTGGGTAAAATTAATAATTGTGTACTGAGAGAGTGAGTGAACCTGGATTCAACACATGAATTTGTTGCATGTTACAAGTCGGTCGAGACATAAATTTTAAGCAATTTTATGTTATGTTAAACAGAGTACGTACGATGCAATCAGTATATATACATGGCTACGTATACGGTGGTCCGCTGATAATTATACTCGAACATCATAAAAGTAATTGTTATAATATAATCCTGGAATTAAGGTTCTGTATGTATATCTTTAAGCAAGAGTTAAAGGATGGAGAGTTTCAAAGAGAATTGTATCGGAAGGTAAAAGAAAAGAAATGGAAGGGTAAAGTATATAATTTTGGTAGGGTGTTAATTATAGGGTGGATGGGAGATGGTGAAGTGAAAGACAGGAGTGAGGGTGGGGATCATTTTTGTTGATTGGTTTTTAATTTTAATTTGGAGAATAATTAATATTGAAGAATTAAGGATAGAGATGGAGACGTAGAGTAGAATAACGAGACCTATATCAAGTTGGGGGGGTAATTGAAATTCATTCATTGTTGGCGTCTCCATATAATAATAGTATGCCACTACGAGCTCACCTACTATTTCCACGTCCACTAGTTGACATGGCACCCAGCTACCCACCAAAGAGCTTCAATTCTTATATTATGATACGATCTTGTACTTCCACGTTGCCACATGGAAGCCCTTGGATGACTCCGACGGCTACGATTAGTTTTCAACCACCAAACCCCTTGTGTTCCTTGTGGCTCTCTGCCACCCCCTTATGCCCACCTACCCAACCCTCCTTTTTCTTTCACTTCTATATAACCCATTTCTCTCCCCACTCTTCATCTCAGGAAATCCCATTCTTACACATCCTAAGATTTCCTCTCTCTAGCTAGTTATCTCTCAATTATCTCAATCTCTTAAAGCTTCATAATCTCATCCATCTCCCACTACCTAGCTACGTACAAATACACATAGTTTAGATTAATATTTGATAGAAATAATCGTGATGGAATTCGCAAAGGCAATGAATGGTGAGAAGGAGAATGGGTCCTTCTGTCTGAGCAATGGTACTACTACTATTAATGGTGGAGACCCATTGAACTGGGCTGTGGCAGCTGAGTCACTAAAGGGTAGCCACTTGGACGAAGTGAAGCGCATGGTGGCTGAGTACAGGAAGCCGGTGGTTCGTCTGGGTGGGGAGACCCTAACCATCTCTCAAGTGGCTGCCATTGCGGCTCGTAACGAAGCGGTCAAGGTGGAGTTATCTGAGTCAGCGAGGGCTGGCGTTAAGGCTAGCAGTGACTGGGTCATGAACAGCATGAACAACGGCACTGATAGCTACGGTGTCACTACTGGCTTTGGTGCTACCTCCCACAGGCGAACAAAACAAGGCGCTGCTTTGCAGAAAGAACTCATTAGGTATACCATCTTATTCTCTTCTTTCTCTTTTATTTTCATCACCAACCTCATCTAACAACCAAACTACTTATTCATACAATACTCTTCTGTATTTCATACTTGCCTTCACGTAATTCTAATCAAACACTTGCTTTCTCATCATCATATAAATAAAAATTGTTTTAGAACAAAAAAAAAACGGAATTTTTCATTTTTTATGAAGAATTATTTTTTCAAGTCTTGAAAATTAAAAACCTTGTTGTAATTTTTCAGCAAAAATTATATCTTGTTTTTTTTTTTATTTTATTATGAATTTTAATTATCAGAATTAATAATTTTTTTAAAAGAAAAGTCTTCTATGATACAATCTTAGTAATATATATATATATATATATTTCAAAGGACTTAAATTATATTTGTATGCCGTCCTATGGAAATAAAAATTTAGGGATTATACAACAAACAAGAGTAAGAGTTATTAAAGATAAAACGGAGGAGGGTAGCTGAAAATAGTAATAAATAGCACTTAATTAGCACCATCATATACAGTTCTCTTTTGTCTACACCCGAATTAGCATCATTCGAGCCGTTTCTACTCTCTACAGTTAACTAACGGCCTTGACGCGCTTTGCTATAAAGATTTTTTTTCTAAAAATAAAACAAGAAAAGAAAATAAAAGTTGGTACAATGATTGCTGGTCTGCACGTGACGGCGTGGTAGGTGACTACCTGACTCGGTGAGGGTTGGGCAATGAAGCGTCATAACTTTGATCATAATATTTGTGACGGTGAATGAGTATTGTAAATTGTGGTGGGTTAATAATAATGATTGGGTAACATGTGTTTCAGGTTTCTGAATGCTGGAATATTCGGTAATGGCACCGAGACATGCCAAACTCTGCCTCATTCTGCCACGAGAGCAGCGATGCTAGTGAGAATCAATACTCTTCTACAAGGATACTCTGGAATCCGATTTGAGATTCTAGAAGCCATCACGAAGCTCCTAAACCACAATATCACTCCATGCTTGCCACTTCGCGGTACCATAACAGCCTCCGGCGATCTCGTCCCTCTTTCTTACATCGCCGGTTTACTCACCGGAAGGCCCAATTCCAAAGCCGTGGGCCCCAACGGCGAGTCCCTTACTCCTAAACAAGCTTTCCAATTGGCTGGCATCGACTCCGACTTCTTTGAATTGCAGCCCAAAGAAGGCCTTGCTCTTGTAAACGGCACAGCCGTTGGTTCTGGTTTGGCTTCTACGGTTCTGTTTGAGGCTAACATTCTAGCTGTCCTCGCTGAGGTTCTCTCTGCTATTTTCGCTGAAGTCATGCAAGGCAAGCCTGAATTCACTGACCATTTGACTCATAAATTGAAGCACCATCCTGGTCAGATTGAGGCTGCTGCTATCATGGAACACATTTTGGATGGAAGCTCTTATGTCAAAGCTGCTAAGAAGTTGCACGACATGGATCCCCTGCAGAAGCCTAAACAAGATCGTTATGCACTTCGCACTTCACCACAATGGCTTGGCCCTTTGATCGAGGTTATCAGATTCTCCACTAAGTCGATTGAGAGAGAGATCAACTCTGTGAACGACAACCCCTTGATTGACGTTTCAAGGAACAAGGCCTTGCACGGTGGTAATTTCCAAGGAACCCCAATTGGAGTCTCCATGGACAACACACGTTTGGCTCTTGCCTCTATTGGAAAACTCATGTTTGCCCAATTCTCTGAGCTTGTCAATGACTATTACAACAATGGGTTGCCTTCGAATCTCACTGCTAGCAGAAACCCCAGCTTGGATTACGGTATGAAGGGAGCTGAGATTGCCATGGCTTCTTATTGCTCTGAACTCCAATACTTGGCGAATCCCGTGACCAGCCATGTCCAGAGTGCAGAGCAACACAACCAAGATGTGAACTCTTTGGGTTTGATCTCGTCAAGGAAAACAAACGAATCTATTGAGATCTTGAAACTGATGTCTTCCACTTTCTTGATCGCGCTGTGTCAAGCAATTGACTTGAGGCACTTGGAAGAGAATTTGAGGAACACAGTGAAGAACACGGTGAGCCAAGTTGCCAAGAGAACTCTGACCACAGGTGTGAATGGAGAACTTCATCCTTCCAGATTCTGTGAGAAGGATTTACTGAAGGTGGTGGAGAGGGAATACCTATTTGCTTACGCCGATGATCCCTGCAGTGGAACATACCCATTGATGCAGAAACTGAGACAAGTCCTGGTGGACCATGCTCTGGCAAATGCAGAGAACGAGAAGAATCAGAGCACATCCATCTTCCAAAAGATCGCGACTTTCGAGGAGGAATTGAAGAATGTGTTGCCAAAGGAGGTTGAGGGTGCAAGAATCGCATGTGAGAATGGGAATTCAGCAATCCCAAACAGAATTGAGGAATGCAGGTCATACCCTCTGTACAAGTTTGTGAGAGAGGAGTTAGGAACAACATTGTTAACGGGAGAGAGGGTGATTTCGCCAGGTGAAGAATGTGACAAGGTGTTCACAGCAATGTGTCAGGGCAAGATTATTGATCCTCTTCTCCAATGCGTTGGGGACTGGAATGGAGCCCCTCTTCCAATCTCTTAATCATCTCATCCATCTCTGCCTTCAACAACAACAACAACGTACGCAACTGGCTTCGGTTCTTTTATTTCTTTGTGTGTGCAGTCATAAACGCTGGCTTAATTAAGGATAAAGTAAAGCCTCTGCCAAATCAAATTAGAAAGCGGCTGTTTTTAGTTGTCTTGTAATTTTTCTTTTTTCCATTGTAATTGAATTTTATTTGTTTCTCATCGCTCTGGGCGCTAATAGAGTATATGCATACGTACCTTTGTTGTAAAGTAAAGGTCGCCGCTACTTTTGAACATTAAAGGCTACTTCTTCTTCTAACTCAAATCTCTCTTTCTCTATTTTTTCTTTGTTCACCCAACGAATCTCTGCCATTAGTCTCATGTACTGCAATGTGGTGTCCTGGTGCCACTAATCGATCCATTCAGTGCTTTATTTAAATCAAAGGATAAGAATTCGCTAATTGAAAAAGCGTTCCTTCTCGAGCACGCTCGCGAGAAGGGATCATGTTGCATATCATTATATATAAGATATTAGCTCTGAGTGGAAGTTTGAACTGAATTTCATGGGCAGGTCTTTAATTTCTTGGTACCTTTTCATGACTCACTTCCACTTTTTGTTTTAGAGATCTTAAATTTAAAAATAAGCCCATGATCTCTTTCTCGGCCTACGGCTTGAAAGTGAAAAGGAATATATTCACAATAATAAAATTGTCATAATAATCCATTTGCCTGAGTTCAATTCCTGGATGCAAATTATGGAGAGGTTACTTCTTCAATATAAATTTATAACACTCAGAAATTTCCAACCACCAAATATAACTACCTTACACAACTATACTTATTTCTTTTTTGTATGATGCTGATGATCACTAGTTATAATCATTTTCCTTTACTGATATAGAAAAATTACTGAAATAACTTGCCAAAAATTGAGTCGTATCCGTGCATGAAGCAGTAAACACGAAGAACTAACCTGTGAGAACTGCTAAATCCTATTATTCAAATAAAGAATATTACCAAAAAAAAAAAAAAAGAATCACAAACACACATGATACATCTATTTCAAAATAAACTACGGATTCGATCAAAAAAAAAACTACGGATTATAAAATAAGACGCTATCGCCTACCAGTCAATAATAATTTTACAAAATAATATCCTTTTTCTTTTTGGGAAAGTGTAAATAAATTATCCTAACTTTCAAGTTATAGAGGAATAAAATCAAATATCTCTTAAATTCTGTATTAATTTTTTTTTTTTGAGATTTTCTCTGACAAATTCGAGTAGGGTTGTGTTATTGGGCCTGCATTCGGGCTTTCCTGTCACTTAACACAAAAGTGGAGAACATAATTAGCTTCTAGGAAGACAAGCATCCGCATAAAAGCAGGAAATATTATTCCTAAAAAGAAATTAAAAAAAAAAATAAAAACTCAAAAACGCCGTGGAGTGGTCTTCGTGATTGGCCTGGGCATAGACGTATTGCGCATCCCGCGTTGGAATTCAGAAGCTATATCTTTTAGTTTTAGGAAGGAGCGGTAATAATAATTTAGCGTCTCCGTCGGTGTTCCTTTGTCAACAATGGCGTCTCATCTCCTAAGACGAGCCCTCCGAAGCCGCAGCTCCCAGATTTCCTCTTTCGCAGATCCTAAGGCTTTCTCTTCCGTTTCTACTCCGATCCGAGCCACTCTCTTTCCCGGCGATGGTATAGGTCCCGAGATCGCCGACTCCGTCAAGCAGGTCCGTCTTTCTCGCTCATCCCATCTTCTTCTCAATTCCCCGCTCTAACCCTTTCTTTCACTCTATTAATTGCTCCACTTCATGATTCTCTTTCGATTCTTGTTTGGAATTGTTTTTTTAGAGCTTCGTTGTTTATACGGAGGCCTGGGATTTAAATTGTCAATATATGCTTTACTGGTCTCTCATGCATTGATGCAGCCATCTTTTTGAGAGGGTGGGGGTGATTGCATTTAAGCGTGCAATTTTAGATTTCTAATTGTATGCATTTTGAAATTTGTATTTACCATTGGGCTGGTTTTGGTTTGCATCCGGTCAATTCAGTGAAAAATATACTTTGCAGTTTGTAATAATGGATGCCATTCTGTACCAAACGAGGCATGGGTTGGGTGATCATTCGTAATTTGACACATGCTCCATCTGTTTTTACCGAGAATAGTTTGAGAGTGGAGAAATATTTTCAGCAGAAAATAACTTCATAGAAAAGCAGTTTCAGGTGTAAGACACATGCTCCAATAAAACAGTTTATGACAAAACCACTTCTATTGAGTCCAAAAGTTGTATGGTTTGACTATCACAGATTCACAATCTTCAAACTATTTTCACTTTTCAGCCCCAAAGAATAAGAAATGCTTGTTTTTTTCGGGGTCAACAATTTTCTGTTCTGAGCAACAGGAAATATAAGAAACATTTTCGGAAAGTTATTTCATTGAGGCACCCTGAAACTCATGGTCACCATGTCAGTACAAATAATTTGAAGATGAAACTGTTGCCTTTTCTAACAGATTGTTTTGCAAAGGGGGATGTGTAATATGGTTCAAGTTGAAGATATTAGGAGACAGGTGCATCAGTTCATAATTTTCTTGTAAATAGAGCTTGGCTTGCATTTGCATACACCATCTTTAGGCTATAGTTGTGTTAGAATATCTGAATTTTTTTATCAGTAGAAGGAATCAGTAAGGAGTGAAGACATTATTCACAATATAAAGTATTGGATGAGGCAGTAAATGTATTTGCCTTTGCCTATGATCAAGGCTTTTGGCTTTCATGATGGGGCTGGTGCAGCCGTGCAGGGTTGTGTATGGGCTGTGAAATATGTTTCATACTCTCTTCTGGTCATTTTCTATTGGTGGCTGCTATAATTGATTGACAAAAACTGCTGTGATTTATTAGTCTGCTGCCAAGATTGATTAATATAAGTTGTGGCTTATCCTTCGTAGTTTCTCTTGCTGTGTATATAGATGTTTATTTATAACCAGAAATATTTATGCCAAACTTGATTAATTTGGTTGGATTTTAAATAATGTTCTGTGCAATAACTATGATTACAATAATTAGGTGTTCAGAACTGCTGAAGTACCAATAGAATGGGAAGAGCACTATGTTGGGGATCAGATTGACCATAGAACACAAAGTTTTCTAACATGGGAAAGCTTAGAATCAGTGAGGAGAAATAAGGTTGGCTTGAAAGGGCCAATGGCCACCCCTATTGGAAAAGGTCATCGTTCATTGAACCTTACTCTAAGGAAAGAACTTAATTTGTATGCCAATGTACGACCTTGCTACAGCCTTTCTGGCTACAAAACTCGGTATGATAACGTAGACCTTATCACTATCCGTGAAAATACGGAAGGGGAGTACAGTGGACTTGAACATCAGGTAAGTTTCTCGACTATTGAAGTTACATTTTATCATTGAATTTATATTGATATTAGCTATTATCAACTCCCATCTCCTGGTGATAGGTTGTGAGAGGTGTGGTAGAAAGCCTCAAAATTATTACACGTCAAGCCAGTTTAAGGGTCGCTGAGTATGCTTTTCATTATGCCAAGGCACATGGAAGAGAAAGAGTGTCTGCAATACACAAAGCCAACATTATGCAAAAGACCGATGGGCTTTTCCTCAAGGTCCACAGATCATGGAAATGTGTACAAAACTATTCAGCTTTGATTTTTATTCATGAATCCTTCTATTGACATCTTTATCTTCGATTGTTTTTAGTGTTGTCGTGAGGTTGCAGAGAAGTATCCTGAGATAACTTATGAGGAAGTTGTCATTGACAATTGCTGCATGATGGTATGGGATTTCCCTATATGAATATTGGTGAATTATGGATGCATGATACAACTACATTTGGAAACTGTTGTGTATCAGAAAGGAAATGAGAATGATACTTGTTTTTCTATTTGCAGCTTGTAAAGAATCCAGCTCTGTTTGATGTATTAGTGATGCCTAACCTCTATGGTGATATTATCAGTGACCTTTGTGCTGGTTTGGTTGGGGGGTTGGGCTTAACACCAAGGTATTTCTATTTTTTAGTAAGAAATATCTATGTTTTGAATGCCGTCTTATATTATTTTGTACCTTTTGCAGCTGCAACATTGGTGAGGGTGGTATTGCACTTGCTGAGGCTGTACATGGTTCAGCACCTGATATTGCTGGAAAGGTGAGCTGTTCTTAGTACTCTTCAATTTTGTACCATCTGTTCTCGATCTTTTTCACCTTGTTATTGTGGAGTTAGCAATTTTTGCAGTGCTTGTGCTTGATTCGTTATTTATAAATTGGACAAATTATTAGCATAAACTGTTGTCACCAATATCCATCACCGGAGGTGAAGTTATGGGTTTCATTTGAAACAAATTGCTTTGATTACTCAGAATGGATATTTCCCCTTTCGTGTGAGGTCTGAGACCTAACTTCTATGTTCAGGACTAGTAATAGATGTTTCAGATTTATTATTAAGCCCTTAAGCTTCTATGGAATTCTGCAACTTACTAAAATAATGAAAAGTAAAAAGGTGGAATATGACAGGATTTGTGTGTCAAAAGGCAAGAGTTGAACTTCCATCAATGTCATATTCATAGGTACTAGTTGTCCGCCGGAGACTTGTGGTATTGGACACAATTGTTCAAGTAGAAGTAGGGCGTCTAGTTTGGTGGTGGTGGTCTATTGCTCGTGTGTTTAAGAATGTGTTCATTTGAAGATTTCTATAATCTGCGTACTTCAATTGTCTGCCTGCATTCTTCTTGTACTTCAACCAAGAAAAACTCTAATGCAGGAATAATTATATATTTTTAAAAATATTTTAGAAATGTCAACTATTTAAACCTTGAAACTCTAATGCAGGAATAATTATATACTTCAACATGGTCCTCTTTCATGTCAGCTGATCTTGTGTGCATTGGCTGGCCTGGCAGACTGAGGCCAGATATGGAAAGCACAATAAAAATTAAGAGTAAATCTAATTTTTGATTCCCAAATTTGTCAAAAAAATTACGATTTAATCCCTAAATATTAGGAATACACATTTTTGTCTCTAATTGTTTTTTAGAAATGTCGACTATTTAAACCTTGAAACTTTTTTCTGTGGGGACTGGGGACTAAATTTATGTTGATAAAGAATTTAGGGATCAAAAGTGTATTTCCTATTTTCAAGGACTAAATGGTAGTTTTGGGACAAATTTAAGGACTAAAAATATTAATGATATCTTGGGAAGAGTGTAAAATATGTTTTAAACTTGTTATTTTGTGGTTGTCGCTTGGCTGTTAATTTATTTTCCCCTCAAAGATTACCTGGATTACAATGTTATACGTGCTTTCTTTTAAAGATATTATGTTGCTTAGCCGTATCTGCTGTTGATTTTTACAGAACCTGGCCAATCCAACCGCTTTGTTGCTGAGTGCTGTTACAATGTTGCGCCATTTGGAGCTCAATGACAAAGCGGAAAAGATTCAAAATGCCATCCTCAACACAATTGCCGAAGGAAAGTACCGAACTGCTGACCTTGGTGGCAGTTCAACGACATCTGAGTTTACAAATGCAATTTGTGATCACCTTTAAATTTTGATTCAGTGTCGGGATAAGATGGTTCGATGTGACCCATTTCTAACCAAATTTTATTTTATTTTATTTATTAGTTTTTCTGGATCAACAAGAGTAGTTGGATTTCACCAACTTACGAGATGGCTCATCTAATTTTGTGACCTTACCTCCTCAAAAGAGAAGGAATGGGCAAACAAGGCTTCAATTCAAATATTCACTGGCCAATAAGAGTGCTGGAGTCTTTGCTCTTTAATATGTATTTACTTCGATGGAGAACCCTGGGCTATCCTTATTAATATTCTTTGTCAATAATGTAGCTGAAAACTAAAGCACCACACTACATCTCATTTATCACTGTAAGCTGAGATTTTCTCATAAATTAAATTTCATCTTTACTCTTGTCACTATNTTGCCGAAAATATAAAAGTAAATGTATTTTGTTGTGTTATTTACAAAGCCTTTTGTTTTTGGATTTTTTTTTCCTATACTCAAATCTGAGATTTTATTTATAGTAGTTAAAGTACTTATTATTTTAACCGATTACTTACTAATATATTTATTTTAATATCAGCAACTTGGATTCTTATCATGTTTAAATAATTAAATTGATACTGTACCGTGGAACTTCATGGGCATTTCAAAAATCAAATCAGTCAAAAAGAAAATGACAGTGGCGTATATATTTCAAAAATCAAATCAGTCAAGGAAAATTAACTTGGCGTGGCAGCTTGGGTAGCATTTCTTAAATCTAAATGACTTTGTTCGATAAATGAATAAAAGGAAAAGTACTAATTTTATTATTAAATTTTATATTAATTATCAATTTCATCTCTAATCTTTTTTTAATCAATTTTGTCTCTATTATTTTATATTTTAGTCAATTTTATCATTTATTTTTAATTTATTCAAATATTAATGATAAAATCTACATTGTACAATAATATATAATTTAAAATTAATTATAAAAAAAAGACTCAAATTTTAACTCAAATTCAAAAATAGAATGCAATTAATTATTAATTTATTAAAAAAATTCAGAGATAAAATTGATTAAAATATAAAAAATTAAAAATAAAATTAATAAAAAATAAAAATAAAATTAACGATCGATATAAAATTTGACGACAAAATTAATACACATCTAAAGAAAAAGTTGCGGTCGGTGCATAGAAAAGCACAAAATCAAGTAGTATCGATAAAGAAAATCGATGCAATACATTAAATAATAGAATAGAATATACGGCCTGTATGTGACTTTCAGCTAAGGTGGGCCTGGCCCAACCACCCCACTCACATCTTAATTTGACATTTTCTTTTTTCATTTTTTTTTCTCGATCTAGTTTTTTTTGGCCAGATCTCGATCTAGTGAATAACGAATATCACTACTTTTTATTTGGGTGAATGTTGAATCTCACTTCTTATTAATACAGTACTAATACCTACTACCTGCTTCCTCATTCGGCACACGTTGATTTGCCCCAACTTCCTCTGCTTCATTCTGCTCATCTTTCTCATCCACCAATGGCGTCCGAAGGCATTCTATACGGAATGGGCAATCCTCTTCTTGACATCTCATCCGTCGTCGACGAAGATTTCTTGAACAAGTACGTCGGATCTCATTTCATTCTCTGCTTCGCATCTTTATTTTCATTCAATATATACGTCATGCTACTTCCTTCGTGTTAGATTTGACCACTAAATCCGTGCTCTCCATGAGCCCATTTTACTCCCACTGTGTCCCCTGTAAGATATATATTAGGAGGCTTTTACTTCTACGGCTCGTCGTTTGTTGTCCTTTTACTTTTAGATCTGAGATTCCGATTAATTTATAGATTGTATAGCTGGCCGACCTGCAGTTATAGATAATATCTTAACATTTTCTGTTTCTAACGTTGCACTGTACGTAAGCATAATATATATGGCCTCTTAATATGTGATTTGAGAAGATTAGATTATTGATTTATATATGATAGTCTACGACATGAGTCAAATCTGACTATTCTGAATGATTTGATCTGCTTTTCTGTGACAGATACGACATCAAGCTGAACAATGCAATTCTTGCAGACGAAAAGCATAAGCCCATGTAAGAAACCTCATTCAATGCCTACGCTACAGTTCGCAATTTCAAGTTCTCATTGATATTGTTATAATTTAATTGAGATGAATGATGGACCTATCTTGTACATACGATCATCTCAGGTACGAAGAAATGGCTACAAAATATAATGTCGAGTACATCGCTGGAGGTAATGCCATTAGATTCAACACTAAAATTGAGATATTGATTTGCTTGTTAATATCACAAGCACACTTCAAGAGAAAATTAGAATTACTCATGACATTATGAATTTCTAAAATTTTCATGTTGGCAGGTGCTACTCAGAATTCAATTAGGGTTGCACAGGTATGTGTGCACTTACCTCCTTTGATTAGTAAGCAGCATCTGATATTTTGGTCAAGAATATATTTACAATATCCCTTTTCCTCTTGTAGTGGATGCTTCAAAAACCTGGCTCAACAACTTTCATTGGTTGCATTGGAAAGGATAAGTTCGGGGAGGAGATGGCAAAAAGCTCAAAACAAGCTGGCGTAGATGTAGGTTCCACCTTGTCTTATACTGCATTTTTATCTTCTCTGAACTGGGCCCCAGAATCCTACATTCTAAATTAACTTATTCATTCAAAACCAGGTTCATTATTACATAGATGAAACCGTACCTACTGGAACTTGTGCTGTTTGTGTAGTTGGTGGTGAAAGGTTAGATGATCAAGCATTCCCTGAGTTTTTCTTTTCCCACCTATATAATTATTTTTGTGCTGTTGCTTAGAGTGTACATGTTTTAGCTTCATATTTACTTGATTGCAAAGAAATTATTGAAGCCTTTGTGATTGGTTTGATATATTTCCGTTGTAAAATGTTCAATTGGATCTGAATTTAGGTCTCTTGTTGCCAATTTATCGGCTGCTAATTGCTACAAGGTAGAGCATTTGAAGAAACCAGAAAACTGGGCTTTAGGTACCTTCTTGATCTATGCTGCCTCTATTTTGTTTCTTTATTCTCTTCATCTCTGTGTAATTCCCCATGACTGACTTATGTTATTGTATAATCTTTTCTTAAATAGTTGAAAAGGCCAAGTATTTCTATATTGCTGGCTTCTTCCTAACTGTGTCACCAGATTCCATACAGTTAGTTGCTGAACATGCAGCTGCAAATAACAAGGTATGAATAGTAAAATAGAATATGATGAAATTGGCATTGGTACTTACTAGCTGTTTCTATATTTTTTTTTGCTTTTTGTTTTCTTAATTTGTTTCCTCATACAGGTCTTCACGATGAACCTTTCTGCGCCATTTATCTGTGAGTTCTACAAGGATGTGCAAGATAAATTTCTGCCGTAAGGAACTTTGTCATTTAGATTTTGAGTGGATAAAATATTTACATTGATCTAAAATATGCTCTTTCTGTAATTCAGGTATATGGACTATGTTTTTGGAAATGAGACAGAGGCAAGGACATATTCTAAAGTGCATGGCTGGGAGGTAATTGTAATTGCATGCTAGCAGATCTGCGCACTTGTTGCGATGGGCTTTGCATACTGACATGTTTGGTCTTCTTATTGACTAGACTGAAGATGTGGAGGAGATAGCTCTAAAGATTTCCCAGTTGCCAATGGCATCAGGAAAACAGAAAAGGATAGCAGTGATCACACAGGGTGCTGATCCTGTGGTTGTTGCTGAGGATGGGAAAGTGAAGAAGTTCCCCGTGATTTTATTACCTAAGGAGAAACTAGTTGATACAAACGGAGCAGGTACTTGTCCATCTGTATATGCTATTTTTTGCTCATAGAATTGTCTTTTTTGAGAAGGAAAATTTTGGTTCATGGCCACGATACTCATAGGCTCATAGCCATTCCATCCGTGCAAGTTGTAGCTATCTCTCAAGTGTATTTTTTTTCTTCCAACATGGAAAATCTTGGTGATATAATATCGTTGTTGTGGTTGTTGTGTGTTCGTAGGAGATGCATATGTTGGAGGATTCCTCTCACAACTGGTTCAGGGGAAGCCCATTGAAGACTGTGTTAGAGCTGGGTGTTACGCAGCAAATGTTATCATTCAAAGGTCTGGCTGCACATTTCCAGAGAAGCCAGATTTTAACTAATACTGTTTCTGTTCTAATTATTGAGAAGACTTTTGCTGTGTTTTAATTTCTAGTTTTGATTTGTACACATCTGATTGATGGCTGCTCAGTACGATGGCTTTTGCCTCTTGGTTTGGGATTTGAGTCCACGACCAGGGAATAAATAAAGAAATAAATATTAGTAGAGAAAAGTTGCAGAGAAGGGAAAAAGATGGAAGTTGATGTATCACGTAATTTAGTCATATAATACTTCCCTTATCGATGAAGTGATGTAGTCTCAAGTCTGCATCTAAAGGTCAAATATCTAAGTATCACTTGGTAGTAAATTGCAAACAAATGGTTTAGATTTTGAAGTTTATACTTTAAGCCTTCCTCACAGCTGGCTTTGAACGTGTATGCAATAGCAGTTGGATGCTTTTTGAATTTTGATCCTCTCGGATTTGGTACTATAGTATCTATCTGGATTATTATTTTTTTTTTTAGAATGTCATTATATATTTCGTACTATTCTTCTTTCTTTTTTGTTCTGTTGAGCTTTTTGATCATAAAGTAAAAGGATGGTGCTATAAAAAGATCGAATGAGAGAATAATGCAAGTATTTCGTTTCTTTCTATTTCTTCATTTAATTTTCAAATAAAAAAATTAAAAAGAGGATATCTGGCACCATACACTAGCTAATTAATGGTGAATAGTCTTTTTTTTTTAAGAAATACCCAAAATAAAATCACCACCTTAAAGTCAAATCGAATAACATTGACTCTATTTGATGCTATCATGTGTAATCTAGAGGATAAAATAAAATGATCATTGGAGACATCATTATTTGATGCAAAACAAATGTAAACAAGTAATATTATAAGCAGTAAGTAGTACTAAATACTAATAGTAATAAAAAAAGCCTAAAATTCTATAAAAAAGCCTAAAAAAAGGAATCAATATAGAACGCTGTTTGTTAGATAATTCATATAACTGATGAAAGAAAAGGACAAAAATTTTGTAGACAAAGTCAATGGTTCTAAATTGTACAGTTGTCAGTTGTCAAGGTTTCTCTGTATAAAAAAAGAGGAAACCTACTATTTGGTCCCTCCTTTTTTACAGTTTTAACTATTTGGTCCTTACATTTTTGAAATAGACTATTTGGTCCCTCAAAATGTAGAAATGTCAACTCGTTAGTCCCTGTAACATATCTCCGTTACTAACATTGATGACCTGCCTGTTAAGTTTACATGTAACATGTTAAATGCCACATATTTAACTATTTGGGACCACCCTAGGGCTTGAGATATGGAAATGATTCAATAGTTTATGCCTGATGGAAGCTTCACGTGTAATACAAATATTTGGGTCTGACTCAATTTTAGGCCGGTTTAATTGTGCTTGTATGTCCAATTTGGTTAGTTTAGGTGATTAGAATGCCAAAGTGGCATTTAACGGTGCTATGTAAGCATTTAACACCTGATAGTTGGAAATTATGATAAATGAGAGACTAAATAGTTGATTGGATAAAATTATATTTTCAATTTATAAAATTGGATATTTATAGAAGAAAATAGAAAAGGTGAGAAATTAAAGCATATAAAAAATAAAAGATCAAATTACATTTTTAGTTTCATATATTTGGAGCAAATTTCAATCTAGCCTTTTGTCTATTTTCTTTTAAAAAATTAGTTTTATACATTTTCATGATTTTTTACTTTTTAGTCCGAGACACACTTTTAAACACGTTTTGACCTTATTTACTGATGATAAGAGAAATCGTCAAGAAAAACTCATAATTTTAAAATTGTCGTATTTAAATTTAAAACGAGAGAGATATAACTAATTTAACTTGTCTAATCATGAAATGGATAGTCCACTTTTCGAGATTAATTTAACCTTGTTTATTCTATTCCAACTAAAAATAATCTATAACTTTGGACTTGTTACATTGAAATTTAAAATAAAAAAATATGACCATATTAAATTGTTTGGAATAAAAGGAAATTATGAAAACAGATCACACTAATTCTAATATTAAAAAAAGGCCAAAGTCCTATTTTGGTCCCCCAGTTATGCTCCTTGTTCCAAATAGGTCCCCCAGTTATTTTTTGTTCCATATTGGTCCCCCAGTTATGCAAAACTTGAAAAAGTTGGTCCCTCTAACGTTTTCCATCCATTTTTCCGTTAAAAAAAGAGGAAAAATAAACTTTCATCCCCAAAAGTTTTATTTTCTTATATTAAGGTCCTTTTCTTTTTATAATAGGATCAAAACGTAAGAAAAGAAAGTAAATTAAGATTTTAAGTGAATTTACCCAAAAAATACAAAAAATCTCTCTCTCTCTCTCTCTCTCTCTCTCTCAACTCAAACCAGAAAAATGGCGAACACGAAACCGCCGAGACACACGACGACGACGGCGAAGTCATTCACGCTTCCTCCGTCGCCGTCCTCTTCCTCCGACTTCGAGTTCTCCAGCTCCGCCGTCTCCCCCCGCAAATCCGCCTCCTCCGCCGCCGCCGACGACCTCTTCTACAACGGCCAGCTCTTACCTCTCCATCTCTCCCCTCGCATCAACATGCTCCGAACCCTCCTCTCCTCCTCCTCCGCCGCCGCACGCGACTCCTCCGGCAGCTCCAACGACTCCAACTCCCTCTTCGCCACCACCATCGACTGCAACTCCTCCCGTCCTAGCTCCGTCGCCGACGATGACGACCTCCGCCGATGAGAGGTAGCTCCGTCGCCGACGACCTCCGCCGAGGGGAGAGATGGAGAGGTAAGAGCTGGTCGTTGTAGAAGAGGTCGTCGGCGGCGGAGGAGGAGGCGGCTTTGCGGGGGTAGACGGCGAAGCTGGAGAACTCGAAGTCAGAGGAAGAGGACGGCAACGGAGAGAGAGAGAGAGAGAGAGAGAGAGAGAGAGAGAGAGAGAGAGAGAGAGAGAGAGAGAGAGAGATTTTTTTGTACTTTTTGGGTAAATTCACTTAAAATCTTAATTTACTTTCTTTTCTTACGTTTTGATCCTATTATAAATAGAAAAGGACCTTAATATAAGAAAATAAAACTTTTGGGGATGAAAGTTTATTTTTCCTCTTTTTTTTAACAGAAAAATGGATGGAAAACGTTAGAGGGACCAACTTTTTCAAGTTTTGCATAACTGGGGGACCAATATGGAACAAAAAATAACTGGGGGACCTATTTGGAACAAGGAGCATAACTAGAGGACCAAAATAGGACTTTGGCCTTAAAAAAAAATAAAGAGCTGAATTGAAATTTATCTTAAATATATGAGACCAAAAACAAATTGATAGTCCACACACAAGATGGGTGCCATACCAAAATCCAAATTGAATAGATGATGATAGAGGGTAGAGTAGTGGAGCGCGTGAAGGGATACCTGGCAGTTCAGAAGATAGCCACCTGGGTTTCCCCCACCGACGAAAAAGTGAAAACAGCTTAACAGCTTCTAAATAGCTTATTAACAGCTTCATAAAATTAAAAGCTTGTTTAACAGCTTAAACAGCTTAACAGCTCAGCTCAAAGCCAACATAACAAAACATTAAAAGTGAAACAACATATCATAACAGCGAAATCGAAGGCAACAGAAAAGAAAATCGCAGAGCAAGCGATGAGCCATCATCACCCTCGGTTGCAGAACCTACGTACCACTCCCCAGTTACTCAGAGAAGCCGCCTCTTGTTTCGTTTCCAATCTTCTCACATTCCTTTTCCTTTCTCTTCTTCTCTTATCTTTCCGTCTCGTCGTTGAAAACGGCATCACCCATGTCACCTCTATCATTGACCGCGATCCTTCTCTCAAAGCCTTTCTCTCTCGCCTTGACCTCGCCGGCAACTCCCACCCCAATCGCTTCCGATCTCCCCAACCTGCCGCCTTTCGCCGTCATCGTCGCCGCCCTTTCCTCCATCTCACTCGCGTCGGAACCCTAGACGATGATTTCTTCTCCGGCGATGATGACGATGGTCGCTCTTTGTTTGGCTCCAACCATAAGCCCTCTGTCAACGGCAGTTTTCTGCTTTTCGGCTCCTTTCATGTCAAATCAGGGTTTTCGGATCTTGTTATTGATAATGGGATTAGGGTTTCCGAGGTCGTTCGCTCCGGAATCACGTTCAAAGCTGAAGGGTTATCCTTTTCTGACGATAAAGACAAGGAGAACGAGAAAGAAGCTGAGGATCAGAAGGTTGATTTGGGAAATGGTCAAGAAGTGGATAGAGTTGTCGATTTCCAGTTCTTTATAAAGGGCTTGGAAATCGGACATCGTGATGCTGCAGCACTGTTTTTTCTTGTCACTGTTCTTTCTGCGCTTTACGGATGGGTGATTTTAGTTTTTCTTGTTACATATTCATGGGTCCTGGGCACCGTTTTCGTTGCTGTTGTGAACGATCTATTAGGGAGGTTCTATTCAATTGCTGGTATGATTTGGAGTGGTTCCAGATTGGGACTCAAGAGGCTTTCAGGGTTTATTCTGATGAAGTGGGCCGTCAGGGACGCCTTGACCCAGCTTTTAGGACTCTGGTACTTCGGTGAAATTGAAGATCAGTATTCTTTCTTCAAGCTGTTTGTTCGATTAAAATTGATGCCATTCTCAGTTATGTCTCCGTGGGTTCGAGGTTTTGAGAAGGAGATCTCCGGATTCTTGTTCACTTGGTTTCTAGTTGATACACTTGTGGCATTTATATTTTCTATTGATGCCTGGGTTGCTATAGTGGACACAAGGAGGAGCGGGAGAGAAATTGTGAAGGAAGGTTGTTATTTGATATCTACAATGTTGAACCAAGCTATTCAAATTAAATGCTTGGAAGCTATATGTTGTGGATCGTTTGTGAGATGGATTTTAGCCCGAGTTTGTGGGAGATCTTTTGCCAAGATGTTCCAGTCAACAATGGAGGTTTACTTCATGGTTGCTTGGCTGATCTTTTACTTTGCGTCCAGGTGTAGGGATGCCACTCGACAAGGTAGGAGGTTTGGGCAGAGAGAATTGGAGGTCTTGATTGAAGGTCATAGATGATACGTGGTGGATTTAATTGTAATGCTTAATTTACTGCAATATTTCACTGCTTTATGTCTCACACTTATGCAGTCCCGATTGGCCATCACTGCCAATGTGTAATTTTGTTACCAACAGTGTATTTTATGTACTCTACAAGGAGGCAAAATATACTACTTGTGAATATTCTAAACGAGAATACATCATGTCTATATTATTCTTGCAATCATTTAATTTGTTCGACCAATACATGTTGGTACTTGGTGGTAATAGTCAATCTGTATGAAATGGAGATTGCCAAATGATATTTCACAATGCAGCAAAGAGTTCTGTTGTGACGACCGTTGTAGCTATATGGCAGCTTGTTGGGCGTATTTCATTGGGACAATTTATGGCATATGTTGGCTTAATCTACAACCTCGAGAACAGGGTAAGGCACATTAATTTGCAAGAATAGGAAAAATCTTTTTGTGTTTTTTATGCATTTTTCTTTGTCTACACAGTCATTGCGGATGGTGGAGCTGCTTCACACTAAGTAACCGTTCATTTGTTATTCTTGGTCACCTATACTTTTTCTGTATTCATAAACATTCCATGATGACATTATTTTAGCACTTATTTTGCATTGTGGAGTTGCTTGTGCAAGATTGAGTGAAGAAGGAACACATTTTGGGTTGATTTCTATTTTCTAGTGTGTTAATGGGCAAACAGTCAAGTTCCACGTGAATGATATATAGAGATTTTCTTTTTCCTTCTCTTGGTTACTGTTTTTCTAAAGAGTGTTGATTTTGGTGGCTTTGAGTGTAAGTTTTCTTCTTTCTTTTTCCAGGATTGAATTTTGCAGGTTTGTTACTTGCCTGTATTTCCTGCTGAAAAGGGGACTGGATGAGATGGGTCATACAGATAGTGTACTAATGCCTCTAGATTATAATCAAATGAATCATGAATGGTAGTTGGCTACGGTTAGTGACCTGGAACGGCAAAATGAAAATCAAATTAAATAGAAATCTATATTTGCTCATTCGAATAAACTGTGATGACCCTTGGAATGCTAGAAATTAGAAAATGATAACATTGCGAATATTTCCTGTGTGGCTACAAGCTAAAGTTATGGACAAGCCTGTAAAACCATAATTCTATCGAGGGTTCACCTACGGTTCATGAAATTCCGATGCAAATCAAGTAGGTTATTTCATGCAATTCTGCAGGAAAAATTAGAAGACGTAACATTATTAGGAAATTCTGATGTTTCTACGGTTTTCCAAGGTTGTTGAAATCGTAGTTTTCTAATCCGAAGTCTATTTATAAAGCGAATGGGAAAGTAAGAACCATTATGCAGCAATTAGGAATGAGTGACGAAATTCCGTCTGATTTAAGGGACCACATGTTGAATTAGTGGAGGTAAACCATTTCTTATTCCTTTGAACTATGGAGTGAAAGGACGTATTTCATTCATAGTTGATGTAAACTGAGTTGGTACTGAGTTGTAAGAGTCAGGCTTTTGGCAGAGAAAAAGTATGCATCATTGCCAAGTGATCTCCCTACCATCGTGTATGGCCTACTCCAATAGTCCTATCCATTTCTTTGTTTTCTCTTGTAGTAACACAAATGTGAACTACTAAATTAAAAAATATGGTTGGTGGCGAAAGCCCTTATTGGGTTATATGAATATCTTTAGTACGCCCCTCCTCCCTCATATTGTTGTAAACTTGCTATAGCATAAGAAAATCAAAAATTACTTGTACAAATTCACGAGCTGCTCGCATGGCTTTTAAGGACAATCAATTTGGCTCTACTGAATCCGTGATTTGTTCTTTATTCCTGTCATGCTGCAATTTGTTCTTGCCTTCTCCATCAACTCATTTTCGTACATTTGCTGGCCTGTAAGTCTAGTCGGATAGCTGCCCTGTAGTGGTTTCTAAAATCTTCTATTGGTGGGAAATGAATATGAGTGTAAGTATATTAAAAGGATATAATATATGATCAAAGATTAACACCTGTGTTAGATATTTTGTCTAATTGTATTCTTGTTTTTGATAAACAAAAATCTAGTCGAGGGATAGTTTTGGATTAGATAACCTATGGGGGAGTCCGGTACTGTAGTAAGGGAAATATTCTGGAACATAACAGTTAAAATTTTTTATTTTTTCTATTACGTATGACAAATATTAAGTCATTCAAAATTAGATGCATCATCCTAAACTTATGAGAACTTGATCACTCAGATATTCTTAGTGGCACACGAGAGAAATGAAGTTTTCATTCATATAGCAGATTAGCATCCCATAGTTTTGGCTTATCTTCTAACTACACTGTCCTTGTCTGGAATTTACTCGAGTTTCTCAATTCCCATCCTAGCTTAAACAAACTCAAGCCTTTCAGGACAATCGGTTTCCTTAAAAATTGTTCTTATTTTGCGAGCGTCAGAAAGTTCTAGCATTTTGCAATCTCTATTGATGTGACTCGGGCTGTAACCTTTCTATTAGATCTACTTGTACAACAACTTCTGCTTCTGGACTCTGGACCAGTGTAGTTAGATTACATATTTGACTGTTGAAAAATTCCTTGTTTTTTCGTCAAATCAATCTTAAAGCACGTCTCGTGTTATGTCTTCAGTGGTAATTTAGTAACTTCATTTGTTGGATTTTGGAGAAGTGGCTTTTGATTGGCCAATTTACAAGCATTTTATCTTGTCCTGATTATTAGAACAAGAAAACAGAACAGAATCCTATGTTCCCCCGAATTGATTTACATCCGTGAGCTAGATGACAGTTGTACTTGCATCTAGTCATATATAAAAATATTATGGCTACAAATATTACAGACATATATCAGCATGCTTGTTAGAAAAAGAAACTTAACTCGATGTACTGTGACAGTGGATAGTTTCTCAAAAACACAGAGTCATGGGTTCGTTCTGAGGAGAGGTAGCACAACGAAGGACACTGAGGAAAAGATGCTCGTCGCAAGGGATGCAAAGTTTTGAATCTGAAACAAAATCATACTCTTCCCGAGCTTGATCAAGCAATGCCTTGAAGAGTGGATGATTGAGTAATGTGAGCTTGATTACGAATCTCTTGCAATTCTCACCTACGTACACAACAAGATGACCCTTTGGTACATCACTGGGGATGGATCTTCTTTCATGCATGGAAGACCATAAAGCCCATTGATAACAGTACTCACAAGCAGAACAAGGTATGACTCGACTTCTCATTTTCTTCCACTTGTTAAGGCATCCTCTCAGAAACTTTCTCTTCATAGTTATTATTGGGTGTGTGAGAGAGAAAGAGAAAGAAAAAAAAAGTGCAGGGAGTACAATGAAAGTGAACAGGTTTATATAATTGTGGCATGGGAAGTAGTACTGCTGGGGAGCATTAAATGGTTGGCATGATATTAAGTAGACCTTGTTCGTTAACATTTAGATCATTGCATCTTGATACGAAACTGTACGAACATATATACATTGCAATAATTTTATATGTTTATTATAATCAAATTAGTATCTCTATTCTCTCCTAAGTAAGGATTCCTGCCTTTCTCTGTAATTCTTGATGGGTAGTACTTACTAACTGATATTTGGAAGTTGTCAAAATTAAGGTCCCACAAGTTGGAGGAGGAAAAGATAAGGATATGAAAGCGGGATGGGATAAGTTTCTTGGTTGTAGTGCGAACCCACTTATTCTAATGCATAAGGATAAATATTTCAACATATGGTATTTTAATCTCGGAAAGTCGTAAACTTTTTTTTTTCTGAGTCGTAATCTTTGAACATTTTGTACTGCTAAGTGCTTAACATCCGTGAGACCATTGATTTAGTGCTTGACAGTGGATCAGATGAATATGGGATCGAGTGCATTTTGGATACTTTGGTTAGACCGGGGGTTTGTTACGTTTAACTACCTGATTAATAAATGATGCTTTATGAATGAGGAGAGATGAATGAACTATATAGTGGGTTACAACTCACTTTTTATACACGGTTTTAGTGTGTTGGGCAATTTATGCAGCTGAATTACTGACAATGAATAATATTTTAATTAGTGTCTGTCGGTTGCAGCATTTTCTTTTTGTTTATATGGACAATGGTGCACTATCCGTACAAAAACTATTTCTTATTCAATCTTCAATTAGATATCTTGCATGTGATCTGGGATATATGCCCTTCCTATCAGTAAGTCTGTCTCAGGCTAAAAGGAAATGGGCTATGAAATGCCAAAATAATGGAAGAAAATAAAGTATCTTCGGTTGCAGAAGAAGAGAATGAAAGTCATAGGGTTCTTAGGACGCAGCAACTTTTGACTCTCGCCCCTCGGTAGATGTGTTATCCTTGATCTGATTCCCATAATCTGTTAACTTGTGAATCTTGACCCCAGGTTTCTGGTTACTTTAACTAGAGTATTCATTTTCATTACTTCAACTTTCAACTCTGTTATGGAACACCATACATCATCTAAAAGTAATGTCCCACTATGTATAACGGAAGTTAATTTCCTTGACCAAAATAACACCAGCAAATCTATTGAAATAGTTGTAGAAGGATAGGGATCGAGGCTTCCTTTTCTGCTGGTCATCCTCTGAAGATGGCCAGAATGATTGAGAGCCAGCACACTGATTCATCCCCTCTTAAGACAAATCTGTGCTGTGCTTGGTTGGTTGAAAAGAATAGCTAGCGCATCCTATATGTCACATCATCTGCAGTAAATTATGAACAGTTTTTCCCAGATATGAATGACTATGAGAGAGACTGGAGAAAGTTAAACTTAAATGTTCTTGGCTTCTTTGATAGAGTCATGAAGTTGATGTGGTGAAAGGGGTATAATGAAGTAGGGGTATAATGAAGTTAATGATGTCCAAAGAGTGAGAGGCAGAGCCTAAAAGAACTGGTTGAAATTATTATGCAAAGCACTCATATCATATGCAAAGGCAGCCCACCAGCCATTTTGTGCATTGAAATTATTATGTGATTTGACTTGGATAGATTAGGCTTACTCACTCACCTCTCTTCCACGTGCATTTCTCTGTTCTCACGAGCTGGCACTTCTCTCACATTATCATTTCCCCTACTTCTCATTACCCATACCCCTCCCTATTAATTCCTCTCCATGCCTTCCTATTGGGAAGCAAAAGTCTTCACTTTCTCTGTGAAATTCTTCTTGCTCTCAGTACCACCTCAAGTTTAATATGTATATAGATCATGGTAAATGGAATGTTTCCATTATATACATAGTACATACTTGGAGGAACCAGAATTTACTGCCTACTGGCCAAACCTCATGGGTCAATTAAAAATGCATATATGAACTTGTCTTGTACTTGCTGTATGTGCATGCACTTCAGTTGGATAGGGATTTCAGTTTTGGAAGAATGCTATTCTATCCAAGTCCAATCTATCTGGTCTCCCATTTTTGTCTCCTCGCGTTCTATCATTTTTCCTTTGAGGGGGAAGAAGAAAAATTCTGAACAAACACATGGGCATGCCTTCTTTTTTCCCCTGGTATTTAATGGCAGACTCTGAGATTTTTTGTTGGTTATTTTATTCAAATAAATGGTTACTATTTTATGATTAAAAAAAACGGTATTCACCTATCCACCGAATCATCTGTGTCATATTATGAGTTGGCATCTACAACTTTGGTGATGCAGGGTATGGATATTATTGGACAGAAAATATACACGTCCTTAAAGATGTAGTAGGCAGAGTGAAGATAGAAATATAGAAAATACGTTGTAATGGAACTTGTAATGCACCCAAATGAATTAAATTAACATGCCATTTTCACCAGTACTTAGATTATATTTATTATCAGATTAATACACTCTGTAGTCTGTACTTAAAAAATGATGTGCACCACTCAGATACAATACGAAGGCCACACCATAAACAAAGCAATTCCTTTGCAATACCAAAAAAAAAGGGAGGAAAACAAAAGATGGAAAGAAAGAAAAAGCAAGATGGAAGATGACTTTAGAAACAGAAACACGTCAAATAATGAGATTTAATTTGAAGAATTTTGAGTTTTTTAAGATCAAGTTCTAAATTTGACTTTGTTTTATGTTTAAAAAAGTGAAAATGGATTAAAAAATGTCTGATACCTTTTTAAACTCTATGACATTACCCTAAAATAAAATAATAAGTGACTAGCAGAATTCCATTATATGATTTGACCCCCTGAAGCAACATCAACCTCAATCAGTGCACCCGCATTATGCTGTTTCAATCTGTACAAGTATATAAATAATGAAATAAATAAATAAATAAAAGAATCCACTTATAAAAGATTGTATTATCCTTGTCGATGCTTATCTTGGACGAAGAATTGTCCTAATCATCATTGCACGCGCGTGAAAAAAAAATATAATCCTAGTGAAATTGCATGAAGACCCACTTTCTCTTCGTCACATAAGAACACAAGCCATTTCTCTCTACATACTATATAATATATGTGAACTTCACTTGAATATGTAGAGAACAGGGAAGCCAAGGTTTTTAAAAATGAAGGTAATAGCTTTATTTCTTGCTATTATGTTTTTGAGCTCCAGCTTGGTGGAATCCAGGAAGTTAGGAGTTGGTGGTATATATGGCTCAGAGCAGAGATTCCACCATGGAAGGGGAAAAATAATTGAAGACAGTGAAGAAGAGAAGATGATTACTAATTACCCAAAAAGCAGTATGGCGAACCAACATGTCATGGCTAAACAGAGCTTCAACAATAAGGGTAGCGATTCTCGAGAAGATGACCATGTCAAGTTCAAACTTATTGATGGCCATGTGTAAGAGCAGCATGTTCTTAATAGCTGAGGTGGCGTATATCTAAGATTTTCAGCGAATTATAAGGCTTCTGGTTTCTTCTGTTGTGTGAATTATAGAGTGGGGGGTCGATAATAATAATAATGTTCTTATTGTTAACTGCATAACTGGAGTTTGGAAGTTATAAAATGTCCATAGTTTTTGCCTCCTTAAATGGAGAGCGTGATTTGCATATGGTAAAAAGGTTGCTTAGGTACAATAGCGCTGGGCTGCCGATTCTTATTGCCTATTGTACTATTGTAGATTTTAGATTACTGTCACCAATATATCTGATCAATTCACTAATAATAAGGTATCTTAACGTTGTTATCATGATATAGAGTTCATAATTCCCACGATTCCCAGCGTATAACTGAGTTTCTTTCAATTTAAGACGAAACCTGAATTACTTTAAGGTCATGCTCATACTTGACAGCCATCTAAATGTAAGACTTAGGAAGAATAATGATACAAAAAAAAGTGGGTGTGACACCATTTCCTTAACTATGTTAAATGGGTTTAATTTCTTAATATTACAGTTCGCTGATCCCTTCATCCAGAATTAACCATACATGACCAAACCATGAACGATTTGTACATATCCGGCATGACTTAGTTCGGGTTCTCCCATAAAATCTCCCTAGTCTATCTATACACAAGCAAATATTACTGAGTGAACTTGTGCATACAAGTACAGAAAAAGTTAGAACTGAATTCAAGCAAGACTCTTTTAACTTTGACTCCATTGACTGACTGATACAGACGGTGTTTCAAATACACTTCTTTCTACGTACATTTCTTCTGCTAATACTAGCTTTACTCTGAGATGAAATTGTAGAAGAGCAAACAAATAATTCCTTTGAGCAACGCTCCCTTGGATACGGATGAAGTTTAGCCAATTCCCGTACACGACGAAGTAAAGTAATAGGTAAGGGGCGTAAGGCATGCTCTTGCTTAAGTTCAGTCTGCAAGAACAATTATGTCAATTTTCAAATTACGTTTTTACCAAAGAAGGCATATCTTACATAAATAGTTTCTAAAAAGGAAAATGGATGGCTAACCTCTTTCGTGTTAAGTTTCTGAGCTGAACTAGCTCTTAAAAGATTTCGCCACTTGTCCTGCAGAATTTACATTTAGTATTCAAGTCTGGAATAAAGGGTGACAACTGAATGAATGAAAAGCTCTGAAAAGTACCCTCAGATCTATTGGTGTACGATAACTGGAAGATGTAAACAGAATCCTCTTTATATCAGTCCATCGACCAACTCCATATTCAGAGATGCCATCGACCAACTTGATCACTTCAGATAAAGTCCACATTTTCTGATGCTTCCTCCGATCATTTTTTCTAGATCTTTTTGGTGTCAGATACTCATCCTCAGATTCAGCAGAAGAAGACTCTTCATCAGACTCAAATTCCTACAAAAGAAATTGGCATCATTAATTGGGGCCAATAATTCAGATTTTGAGACCGTAAGCTGCGAATATATAGGAATGATGACACTTTCTCAAGATAAATTAATCTTGTACAGTACTAAATAACTTATTGATCTTAATAGATGCATAAATACACACGAATGTCAAAGTTGAGTTTAGTAATCAAAAACGAAAATCAAAATGCAATATCCTACTTAATGAGGTATATAATGATTAAGCTAAGAAGAGCACAGGTGTCCTATGAAGAAGTCAAACTCTCTCAGCAGCTTAGACACATAACGCAGGTTGAAATCAATACCTTATTCTTCAGATGTCCTTTATGAAACTGCTGCTCAGGAGGAGCCACAACACTAGTTCCATCATCAAAATTATTGACCGAGATCTTTCTCAATGCTTTAAGCCTTATATGGTGAAGTTCACGATGTGATGTCACACTCAAGTGTTTGTTTTTTGCTGCAGCACTTAAGACCTTTTCTTTTGACTTCAAATTTGAAAATTCTTCAATATACCTCTGAGTAGGCTTGCGGAATCTCTTCTCCCTATGAGAAGCAGTTTGACATTCTTCTACAGGATCCTTTACCTTCCCATTAGACAATAGACTATCTGCTAAAGGGGGTTCATTATCCAACTGATTTACGTGCTTCCTATCAAGTATATTGCTAATGCAATCTCCATTTGATGTTTGACAGGGATTGTTCCTGGAGGCACCATACAAGTCATTGGTTACTTGATTATCCGGAAAATCATTTTCGTATTCAGATTGTGCACTGGCCACTTTTGACGATTTGGATACCCCACCAACGCGATTGCTACTTCCACTTAATCCAGGAGAATGACTCTCAGAGCTTGAACTTTGTAATAGTGATTCTCCAGAAAAACACACAGCTTTGTCGGCAAAGTCAAAATCTGTAGTTGAAAAAAGATTTTTAATGCCTAAAATAGAAATTATATATATAGAAGGAAAAAATATAATTTTATTCTTCTACTTTCTGCCAAAGCATCAAAGCAGAAATCCACTTTGTGAAAGTCAAACTTCTACCCAAAAGATAGTCTTCATATGCACCAAGAAATCCATCTGTTGCATTAACATCACCAATTTCAATATCATCCAGCAATCCATCAAGTACCTAACAAAATTTTTATCAAAGATTATTTCCATTTGCAAAAAATTAAAACAATACTATATGGTACACACACATGGACACACGCGCGGATGCACATACAGAGAGAGAGAGAGAGAGAGAGCTAGTAGCTTTGACCTCACTCCGAATAACAACTGTAAATAAAGTTGAATACCTCAAGTTTCAAATCATCTTTACCATTCAAATTTATTTGAGAATCGGATCCACCTGATAAACATAAGTACCATAATAAGAAATTAAGGAAAACAATAAATAAATAAATAACCAACAGTTCTCAACAATTCAACATTCTGAGGATGAAGACAGCATCAGTACAGCTTCATCTGTTTTTCGTAAATTATATCATCAAATGAGAAGAAAAAAGAAAAAGCAAAATTATCTTGAAATATGCATCATTTATCTGTTTGCAATTTTTGTTTCCATCTTTAATACATTCACTTCATCATTCTACTTTGGTAATTATCCCTTTTCTTTTGTCACAAAATGTAAGCTACGGGAGCAAAACAATATATATAATCCAAGCCTAGGCTTCATTTCTTAACATGTAAATTCAAGTAGACTAAAAAGTGACCACTTAAGCCATTTGAGAATTACCAATGCTTGATCTTAGACCAAATTCAAACCCACAGGAAAGATTTTCAACATCATAGCATTTCCCTAGGTTCTCCTCATGAAAATACAAGACGCCTTCCACTGAAACATGATCATTTCCAGGTTCTGCAAGTAAATGATCAACTTCCATTACTTCTTCTTGAATAGTAGGAACAATTGATCCATCCACCTGAGCCTAGGTAAATATATAACAGTGATGTCATAAATCATAAGCTTATATATACACCAAACCACTGTTTGCATTTTGAGAGAAAATAAATAGACGAACATTAACCCAAAAAAAAGAGACACATGTGTAAACACAAATTCAAGCATAGACTCATATTGATATATATACCAAGAAACTTATAAACCAAGAAAGTCTCACAATGTAAATCTCATATATCAATGTGCATAGGGTACACTCATATTGATGATTGAGCATCATTTGCCAGTAACTTTAACAAATCTCTCGTACAATTAAGCAGTGAACCAAATTATTTAACTCCATAATCATGCATATGAATCTTTTAATTCAAAGGCCAGAGCTAAACCTTCCGCATTCAGTGTATTTGAACTCTAGATGCCAAGATTGTTGGTGTTTTGCAAGTATGGACTCAAATATAAATTTATAAAAATAACTGCAACTATTAACTCACAATTTCCTAATTTTCAATAATCTAGTGCAGTCAATAATAGACAGAAGATGAAATCATGTAAATAGATAGTTTCCTAGATGCTGCCATTTGAGGAAGAATGTGAAACAGGTGTGCCTACATGATGATGTTAAAAATTCTGTAAGCATATTGAATTCTAAAGACATATCGATAATGACCAAAATCCTTACCCTTTGGCATTTCATATGGGAACCCTTCTGTGAATAATCTTCGGGATCCATCTCATGTTCTCAGGTGTATCCTAGAATTTCAATGCACAACAATTTACTCAATGCATTAACAGATTAAATGCATCTATATATGTACATCTTTACACAAGCAACATTTTTTTCACTTGCGGAGTATCTATTGGACAAGGTATATACAGAACATCAACATTGCTTCTACAGAATTGAATAGCATGCACAATTATGTTCACAAATCTAATCAGAGTGCACATCGACACCACTAAACTAGTTCGGACTAGGTAATTACTTATGTCAAGAAACATCAACCCCACAGGTTCATCTGGCACCCGTATTTGATGCATAAATAAGCATGAGCCCATATAACCACGCAAAAATTTAATTTAACAATGAACAATGGTAGCAGAATGGATCAACCTTTTGAAGACACTCAGTGCCTGCACCTAACAGCCTCCAATTCAGCACAGCATTATATGAGAAGAAAACAAAAAGATTAAGGTTCGTTTGATACAAGGAAACCTTCATATCGTGTACTTCTTCATAAAAAACCCCAGTCCATTGACGGATTTTGTAGGACGACAAAATACTAGGAAACAAAGAAGGATACCAAATAAAGAAGTAACTAGCAGCCCAACAAGTATTTAATCACATGCACAGTAAGAGGAGAAAATGGCAGCAATATTCATTTTCTCTGCTGGGTTTCTCAGTAACCAAACAGAGTAAAAACCGTATGATAAGTTGTAAAACAGACAAAATGAAGTAAAGAAAAGTTCAACCTCATTCAACAAGGGGAACAAGCTCACTACACGATCATATTAGAGAAAGAACACAGAACCAGAGATGATTAAGATCAAGCAGAAACGAGAGAAGAAAGGAAGTCAAAGATCTAACCTTGAAGAGCGAAAGGGAGCGATTGAGCTAGAGAGAGAGAGAGAGAGAGAGCGGGAAGCGGAAAAGACTGTCAGAGAAATTCTGGCGAATGTTCGAAACCGAAAAGCCTAAAACCGCGAAAGAGTGACACGAAACGATGCGATAGAGGGAAATGGAAGGTGCGCTTTTTTTATTCGACGGAATCCAAAATGTTTTTATGACAAAGGTTGTAATAAAATGTTCGTTTCAAGTCCGCTTAGACCAGACACGTCGATATCATCGTCGTATCTCTTAACGTTCTCTAACGACGTTAAACCTCTGTTTGCATCCACTGCCTTTATTGTTATAAAAAATAAAAGGGGCCGTAAGTAACAGATCACACTACACGACGTCGTCCTCCTAATTTATTGTTGGGACCCTCTCCACGCTATTTTTGTATAACTCGACAGGACTATTATCTTTATTTATTTTTCTTAACAAATATCAAATTTGTTAAGACATATGGAAAACAAAGTATGAGAGAAATACGTTTTCTTAAAAAAAATTATATCATCATTTTAATAGAAGATTCTTTAATTTCTGTTGAATTACATTGTGATATGTTATTAGTCTGCGTAATGTTTGGTTTATATATAATAAAAAAGTAACAATTTAATTTTGACATATGTAGTGACATATCTGAAATTAATAAAAGACATGTGTTGTGTACATCCAGTCATCCACAACCAAAATATAGTATGATTTTCATTTATGTCAATACTATTGTTTCACGATTTTACTGCTAATTTATTACTATTGTTTAATACTTTAATTTAACGCCACTCTGTCCATTATCTTGATTCGGACAAGTCAATAAAGGTCAAGGTTAATAGTAGTCTCTAATGCCCCCCCCAAAAAAAGGTTAATAGTAGTAGTCTCTAAGACTCTAACTATTAATGTCCCTCCGAGCCAAGTAAATAAGTAAACTACTTTTCAAAAAAAAAAAAGTAAATAAGTAAACTGTGCTCCAAAGTATAAAAGGATACAATTAATTATACATGGAGACAATAAATTTCGTCAGTTCATTTCACCAAAAAAGAAAATTGTTAGTTCACATGGAAAAAGCACTTTCTACTTTATATAGTTAAAAGTAGAGCCAAGAATGCGAATGAAAATTAAATATATTAACCAACAATAGACAAATAGTTAATTGGATTAACTTTTTGTAGGAGTACTATTTGATTAATTATTAGTAAGTTTGACGTTGGTTGATACAATTTTATTGAGTTGTTTAATTAATAACTTCAACATATTATTACCTACCCATGCGGATTACATTTAATGTCAGAAGTTAACGACGCTCGTGACGTCGTCGTGTTCACGTCCCGACGTTGACTTCACTGTTCTAATAATTGGATCCTTCATGCCATGATTCCCCAAAATATCCTCCCTCCTTTTCTTTGCATACTAATTTACTATTCATAAAACTATATATTTGTTTATTTTTTTAGGCAAATCTCAATTATTGTACCGTATAATGAAAAGACAAATTTTAAATCATCAACCTTTACAGTTTACAATGTTTTCTTGTAATTGATTACACACTCATCTCAACCATTCAATTTTAAAAATGAGCTGGAGTGGATAGGTATCCAATTCAACAATTATGTGATGAATACTGGAATATAATTATGCGAATGTCAAAGGGTCTCTGGAGTGTATCTTTTGCTGCCGTAAAATTTTTATTGAACTAATTATCTTCCTTCTGACACAGAGAAGAACAGTGATCTTTACAGAAAAGCGTGCAATAAGGTATCATTATAACATCTACGATTTTGTACACTAGGAGTAGGACCACTGGAGAGGGAATTAAATCCCAAATTAGTCTTTGTTTGAGAGCAACAGACAAAAGAAAGCCACTATACGGGCAAATATGCCATACACAACGAGTACAATTAAACAAAGAGACCAATCGTGGAGGTCATAGCCAGTGCTAATCAGTGAACTACAACGAGTTATCAGCCACACCCCAGAGTACCTAGAAGAGAAGCAAATTCAAAACTTAGATAACAACTTTCATTAGAAGGAATGGAAAAGAGAAAGAAGGAAAAACAGACCTTTCAGCATTGGCAACGATGAAGGCCTCCAAAGCCCAATTTGGGTAGCACAGATATTGAAGAATCTTCATAAATGTGGTATCCTTTGGCTGTTTTGCAACGAGAGTCATAACCACAGGAACAAGCACGGACCACTACAAATGATGGACGAGGACAAGCAAAAATTAAGAAGACGAAAGTGTGCTTGTTATATATATTAGTATTAGTAACGTTGATGAGATCCATACCAGCTGTGCAGGGCCAGGTTCGAAGTAAATGGCAAATGCATAAGCGATGCCAGTCACACAGTAGACGAGGCAAAGCAAAACCACGTAATTACTTGCAAAGCTTGACCTTGGACTGCTGAAAAAATAGTACATGGAGAGATAAACTACAGGTTTGATTATTATATTGAAGAGATCAATAGAATCTTTGGCCAAAAAATGAGCCAGACTGCTGATCCCAGATGCCGTCTCCCTCAAGTATTGCAATTTATCCAGAGTAAAAGATCTAAGACCTGCAATCTTGCACAATAAAGCTGCAAAAATGCCATCTGAATGAGGAAACACATATAGAAAGTTCAAAGTTAATAACAGCATGGTACAACCACCGAGTTTGTACTATCAAACTTACAGACTGCAATGACAGTGTAAGTGTAGCCAAGGGAGCCAATCGTTTCATCATTTACTTTAGCAAGAATTCCTAAGATGGCCCCAGCAACTAATAAAATCATATAGTCAACTACTTGTGTTTTAGCTTCTCGCAGCCGCTGCTTACCGAGCCTGCAAGATATGAACCTGATTAATAAGTAATAATGTAAATGTGCATGGTAAAACATTCACTGCAGTGCAAATTAAAAAGGATAAATAAAACAACAATACTTTTCAAAATAAGTTGTTAAAATTCAATATTCAGTGTAAATATCAGGCTAACTAGAACTATCTTCAAGCTGAGTGTTCTACATCAGATATTCAGATAAGTTGTGTCTATGTTAAGTGATAGGATATCATATTCATACCTCCCAAGAAAATATTTATATTGCTGCAATAACCCAGCAGTTGTTCGGTTAGATAAGTCCTTAGACTTTAAGAATTTTGCCTGTAGGTTATCTTTTTGCATCTCCACATTGCTCTTCACATCCCCCCAAAACTCTCCAGCGAAAGATTGATCACTACCTTCATCAGTCTCCTTCGTTCCATTACTTGAAGTTGAGGCAGATGAAGATGCAGCAATTTCATCAGCAAAATGAAGCATATCTGCCGGCACAGGGTAACCATTATGAAGCATCCATCTGACAGGAAGTTGTTCATGAGTCACACCTGCCTTTGGTTGTGCCAAACCCTCTAATATGTCAATAAAATGGTCAGGAGGATTCACACGATCCGGCACAGGAATTCCAATGGAAGAAAAATACTCTTCTACTTTGTTAACAGGACCATGATATGCAGTAAGGCCACCTTTAGCTAAAAATATTATATCATCGAACATTCTGAACAGAGTGTAGCTGTATGATAACAAAAGCAAGATAAGTGATATAATGTTCCCAAATCAAAAAATTTAGGGACCTACAGAGTCAGCATTAGGGCATTACCTTGGTTGGTGAAGTACCATGCAGATGTTTACCCCTTCAAGAGCTTCACGTCGAAGTGCTTTCAGGAGTAAACTGGAACTTGCACTGTCCAAACCAGTTGTAGGCTCATCTAAGATCAATAAAGAGGGTTCCATTACCATCTCTAGGCCTACATTTACACGTTTTTTTTGCCCTCCAGAGATACCTCGCTTCTCTACTGTCCCAACTAGGGAATCCCTCACTGCCTGGAGTCCCAAGGACTCTATTACTCTTTCCACAATCAGAACCTTATCTGGTTTTGCCATTTCCACAGGCAGCCTTCAATGTTCAGAAACATCAATATGAATGAAATAAATAATTAGAAAGGAACCAAACTAATTCAATGATACTAATTCTGGAAAAATAAGACAATTTTTCATCAACTAAATTAATATACTGATAACAGGTACGAGAGCTAAGACATTTTTACTTTTCGTTATGATATATTTATTCTTGCAGACATTTCACATACCTGCATCCTGCACTGAAACCAAGATTTTCCTCCACTGTCAAATTCCCATGCACAATATCATCTTGTGGCACATACCCAATAATTTTCTTATAACAATGTATGGAATCAGGTTTTCCATTGATTAGAATTGAGCCTATCTTAGAACATCCTCTTATTTTTCCTCCCAAAGCAGAAAGAAATGTCGTTTTACCAGCTCCTGAGGGACCCATGACGGCTGAAACTCGACCAGGCATGATTTTTCCTGACACACTCCTCAGAATATGTTTGTTTTTCCCTTTCAAAGTCAGAGTTAGATCTTTGAAAGCTACCTCAATCGGAGGCCTTCTCCGTACCTCACCTCCAGTTGCCATAGAAATCACTCCTGAGAAACTCAAGTTGTTGCCTGTCTCTTGCATAGCTTTCTCCTTCTCCAGCTGACCATAGGCATACTTATAGATTTTGCTCTGTGTATGTAAGTGTTTTCCCTTTGCCGCAGGCTTTTTAGTATTTTTATCACCAGTCCGCTTTGGATCATTCGCAGTGGAATCCGACATTGTAGGAAGGCTGCTAGGTTCTTGCTGGGATGTGCTTGAAGATTCAGTATCATCTCCCTTTCCAGATTTCCTGCGAGAAAATGTGCGCGACATCGACTTTTGCAATCCCGCGGCACCCTTCTTAGCCACATCTTTTGCTAGTTTCCACCTTTCACGAGCTTGCACAGTTTCTCTTGCATGCTTTGCCGCAGCTTCTCTGGATTTAGCTAACCTTCTTTCTCGAGCAGAAAGAACTTGATCATAACAGTTGTAAATCAAGATCAGGAGAGTACTCAATGCGACCTACAAGGAGAAACAACAGCATATATGAAGCAGAAGAAATGCATAACTAGGTAGCAGGCTTTATGAGAATAAGGAGGAAAGAGGAAAATTTGGCAGACGCTTGTGCTGCTCTCAGACTGCATTTTTTCATTTCAATTTGCAGTATGAGAATCTAGATTTGGCCAGAGAAAATAAAAAAAAAAAGATATATATAGTTGCTTTTGACCCAACTCCAGTACTAGATGAGAAACCACTTACAATAACTAAAGCTGCGTAAGCTTGCATATTTTGAGTTTCCGTGTTTTCTTTACAAGTAATGAACTTGGAGCATCCTGCAAAATGGACATTACAAATCAAAGTTCAGATTTAGTGTCCTGTATTCTAATAAAGCAGGGTAGAACAATAGGCAGAATTATGAGGCTTTACCGCTGATGCATAGTGTGTCGAATCTAACCCATTTTATGACGTCATTTACCCTGTCACATATCCACTCTCGATGGACAAAGTTAAAATGTCATGCCTATATTACTTTAAGCACATATATTTGAATTCCTAGTTTCCTCGATGACTCATCTATGAACCTAGATTCTCTATACGCAAGTTTACAATCTCAAACCTATCATCATTTCAAACAAATGCAACTATATGCAAGGTTCGTTTATCAAAACACAAACGAATCCAGGTATGAATAAATCTATGCAAAGTTTCTAAGAACAATGAATATGAACTTAAATGGGTTTTTATTTTTTTGTCATTTACTAAATTAGTCTTAGTCAATGGGTGTGAGAAATGGAGGTTATAATAACTAAGCAGACAATCGAAAGCACTCAATGATGGTATAAATTGACCGAAGATATTAGACTCACGCGTTTGCTCAGTGGAACCCTTCCTGCAGTAATGTCTGCAATTGGAGAACATAATCTCAGTAAATATGGATCATAAATTAAATAATCACCGCAAAGTGGCTGTGTGAACAGGGAAAGTAGTGTGTGGAAATAAAGCAGAGACAATTACCCACTACCGCACGGAATTCTTTGTATTGCTGTTGGGCAGTAAGATCCTGGAGAACAGAAGATATCACTGTTGTTGGCAACTCCGGTCCAAATATCAGCACTACCACAGGTATGATCTGGGTCTCCAGCAGGTAAAACGTAACTATATCTGCAAAATTCTTTTTTATAAAGGATACTTTTCATGGATAGGGAAAAAACTCAATCGAGAAAAATAATGTATAGACCAGAACTTACGGGTCACATTTTCCAGTTGCACCATTCGCTTTAGCAAGCGGACAGTATGACCCAAGTGGGCAAGCTTCGTGAGAGGAATATATGATAATGTTAGATAAATGATACCAGAGCAACTAATTTTCATACACAAGATAATTCCCGAGATTCTAAATGAAACAAAAGTTGTCCTGCCAGAAGACGAAAATTAGCAGTAGTTCATTATTTCCCACCATGCACTTTCAAACTTCAAGATGAGCTAGCATCTCTTAAGTGATGCTAACTGCTAAGTTTCCAAGAACTTCAGGAAGATCTATTCCATTTCTTTTTTTGTTAATCATCAACCTCTTTTTTATAACAATGATTTTTCGCCAAACTATTGTCAGAAAACACAATGCTTTAGGCGTTAGCAATTTCTATTATGATGCATGTTTTAGTATATGCTGCAACTGTCTTTAACACATATTCCTGACAAAGTTAAAAGTTAAAGTTTACACAGTCTGCTTACGTATCATGCAAGTCAATCCCTGAGGACAGAAAAACCCTTCACAGCAAGGTTGGCAATCCTGTGTTCTAGCAGGAATATCTTTTGAATAAGTCAGGTTAACATTCTGGTCTGAACTACAACCCCAACCAGGTTCACAACCAGAAACCCAAGAGGTCAAATTGCAGTTCCTGTTAGGTTTTACGTAGCTGGAAGGTGATGCTCCATGGGCAAGAACGCTTGTGAAGTATAATCTTATTTCAGCTGCGGTACATAATCGACGAGTGACATCTCCTGTAGATTAAATTTAAATCACATTATATTCAGGAAATTGTAGGGAGTAATGAATTATGATATGAGAACTTGCTTCGAGCAAGCTTTGGCATATGCCAAAAGTGCCTTTAGTCGCAAAATCCAATGCCTTTGTTTCCTCAATTCTTATTTTCTTTTGGCACATGACAGTGGATATTAACAGTCATTATCTAGAGGTTCACATGAAGCAGAACAGGTTAGTGGCACAATCACATGCCATACAAGGTTAAATCCTCACTAATCGTGGTGACGGAAATTATGTCATTGCTAATTTCTGAACATGAAAATGAAGAAGACAGACTAATTATATATCTCTCTGCTCACCTGTAAAGTTTCTACAGAAACTATAAACTATATATCTTCAATTCTACCAAGGACAGAGTCGGAGTAAAAGCTCATACCCTTTGCCCGCTTAATACAAGCAGTCAAGAAGTCGAGTTTTCCCGTAAAATTAAACGCTTCATTCCAATCTTGTTTTCTGAAAGAGGGGAAATTAAGTATTAGTAGGTATAGACAATGTGCCAACGTGTGGGTGCAGGTAAGAAATTAGGTAATTAAGGAGAAAGCAATGTGACGTACACATCGACTATGCAGAAGCCCAATTTTTCCTTCATGTCACCAGTTATGACGGTGGTCATATTGGTAAGCTGTGCATAGACGAGGTCCGTCACCATGGGAAGCGCAGCGGGATTTCCCGTATCATCATCATCATCATCCTTCGCACATTGAATGCGTGGTACAAGGTTTAAAGAAACTAAATAGAGCAAGAAAACAATAGCAATCCAAGAGGCATTATCATTACTCCTCACTACTATTCCATTTCCATTATTATTCATCGCCATACTCTGTCTAGAAATTAATGTTTGAGGAGACGAGGTGAGTGTCCAGAAATGGCAGGGAGAAATGGGTGGCTAGATTGAAGGATGCGACGATGACACACAGGCATGTTTAGGGAATCGATGATGAGTCCCAAATCTCAATGTCGAAGAAGGCTTGGGTGCGTTCAGGATTTTCGTTAACCGCTGGACCTGCATTTCAAGACAATAACACAACCTGAAGCATTTTCGTTAATCATAATTATTAAAAACCCCTTAGATTTATGGTGCTTAATTATAATTGAGCGTTGTTTGCACCACTTGACACAGATTTGGATTTGGTAACCAATTATAGAAACCCCCTCAAGTTGCGTGAGATCACCTCACTAGTACCATTTTGACATCTAAATTTAAGTTAATGAATTTTTGAATTTATTTTAAATATTTTATTTGTTTTTAGATTAGTTTTATATGTTTTCATAATTTCTTAAATTGGTCCCAAATATTGAATGTGGTCATATCTCTCGTTTTAATTTTGAATGTAATAAATTCGTAGTTAGGACTTACAAGTTGTTTTTTTATGAATAATTTTTCTATCTAATTTGAGCTATTAACAAACGAGGATAAACTAAGTCTCGAAAGTAAACTGATCATTTTATGATCAAACAAATAAAATTAGTCATATCTTTCTAGTTTCAATTTTGAATGTGACAATTTTTAAAACTGTGTTAACTTTTGAAGAGTTTTTTCTCAACTCAATTGAGACCGTCATCAAATGATTAAAATCACGCCATGAAAGTATGTTTGGGACAAAAAGTGAAAAAAAATCTTAAAAGTATTGTCTCAAACCTACTTTAAAGATTTGATTCGACCTCGTTTGCTAACGATTTTAACTAAGTACGATTTTAACTAAACTAAGTATGTTGACAGTCTAATTGGATATATAAAGTACTTATTAACAAGAATATTTAGTTTTGGATTCGTTTGCATTTAAACTTGAAG
>QANZ01043826.1:255464-290802 GCA_003254925.1 Chamaecrista fasciculata
TTAAAAAGTGCATAAGGGCACATATTAAATAAATCTTAATTTTAATAATTACTTATATTCAAATTCGAATACCTTACCCGTTACGTTGGCCAAATATGAGATGGTCCAATAACGGTCGGGCGACCTAGACCCGGAATCTTTTAAGCCCATGTCACGTCAGATCATCAGATTGACCCACCCACAAAGTCAGACCAACATTGCTTGACTGCTTGGCGAGAAAGAAACGTAATAAATATCAATCCAAACCTTTGATAAAGAAAAATCAAACTTTATATGGTTCTAAAATTAGAATTACCATACGTTAGCCAAACAAAAGCGAATCTGAATTCTACACAGAGCATAAGAAAATTTTCCATAGCATCAACTGCCGGTAACAATTCATTCAGAATTAACAGAATGATTGGATTAGAATAAGTCGGTGTAAGAATCTGACAACTTGGCCAGAAGAAGTATCCTCTGTTTAATTTAGTAATATATTTTGTTTTCTTGGCCTGAATTTAGTGATAATATTTGTAAAGAGATTCGTTTGCCATTAATTTTCAGCCAAAATTCCATGAATGCACTCAGTCAAGGTCCGTGACTGGGCTCCACTACACTACAGAGAGCGCTCCGTCAACTGCAGGAAGCTTCTCAGTCAAATAGAAAAAAAAAAAAAAAAAAAAANNAAAAAAAAAAAAAAAAAAAAAAAAAAGAAAGAGCCGTAAGAACGGTTTCATACGGAAGGATTTTCATCTCTCTTTCTTCATACACGTTGCAGTTTTATACAAGCTGAAAGATTAAATGAGTAATCAAGGTTAAAATCCAAATCCAAAGATTTGCTTATTTATTACTCAATCAACAGTTGTGCTGCGTTGGGTCCAAGGAATCAAAACCCGATGTTCCGAGGTTGCATCTATTTCAATGGTTGTTTACTTTGTCTCTAATCCTAAATCCCCATTCACATTCATACCCCCTCGTTAATATATTCATTCATTCTCTTCTTTCTTTGGTTATTGGTTGGTAAACAGACCTGCCGTGTGGGGACTTCTTTTCGGACCCAAAGGCTTTTTCTCTTTCATTTTTCGCTCTCTGAGGCGCAATGGGCTAAGACTGCGACTTAATAGGGTCCTCACAGATGCTCACAAAAAAGGGCAAATTCGTCGACCTTAGATTATATTCTCAAGGTTTTTGCGCTCAGATTATCTGTTTCCTACAGCAGGTGAGCCTAATCAGAATCTCTTTTTCTTGTCTCCCTTTTTAGCCAATGGAAAAAAAACTGTGTACCTGATCCAAAATCTTACCCAAAATATATATTCATATATCGATGCTTCAGGGCATCACTTTTTTCTGATTGCTAATGCGGGGAATTTAGAAACGCGATGTTCTTGAATCTTAATCTCTTTTTACCTTTGGGGCTGAAAATTGAGCTCGGTTTTCTAAACTTGGTCGACGTTTTTACCTTTGTTGATAAATTTTAAGATCTCAACTGATGACAACCTTTTTAAGTCGGTCTGAAATTACAGATGTTAGGAGGGGTAGATAGTTTGCTAAGGTATTCGATACACCTGAAGTTTTTCACGAAATACAGTGCTGTCTATACGCATATGCATAATTAAAGTCACTTTTCTGTTTCTAAATGTGTTAGTACCTGAGCAATCATCATCCATGGATTTCACTGAAGATTAGGTGTTGCTTTAAGATGGTCTTATTTTATTTATTTATTTTCAAGCTCTCATATCCTTTTTTGAAAATGCAGACCAAAATATCCTTGGCAATGAAGTGTTTTCCGTTTTACTATGGAGAGAAAAAGGAAGAACCAAAGAGCACGATGTCAGCTTCAGGTCGGTCCAACAGTTCCGTTAACGCGGAGGATTATGTGAGAAGATCTGGTTCTGAATTTAATTCTAAGGATGCCTCTGAAAATAGCACAGACTCCCTTAAGAGGAGTGCAGCACCCAGTTTGTCTCAAAGACCCAGCAACCTTAAAGTTTTTACAGTTCCGGAACTAAAATCAGCTACAAAAAATTTTAGTCGCTCTGTTATGCTTGGAGAGGGGGGTTTTGGTTGTGTATACAAGGGATTTATCAAGAGTATGGAGGATCCATCCAGAAAAATCGAAGTTGCAGTTAAGCAACTTGGTAAAAGAGGAATGCAGGCAAGAATTCTTTGCTTTCTGTTTTTTACTCTTCAAATACGAATTTAGTTGCTTCAAAAGTAATTCGTTCTGTTGTATATTTTATGTGCTCTAATATCTTAATGCAAGTTATTATGAATATCTTGTAACAACTGATTCTTGGTACTTTGAGTTGTGGAATGAGTTTCATCATGTAGGGATAATTATAATTTAGGACACTGTGTGTGTGTGGATTATTTGATCGTTGTAGTTAGTGTGTATGATGCTCAAAATCGTTGAGTAATCTGAGGATAATCTTATTGCTACATAATATAGGAATTTTACATTCAGTGTTTATGTATGTATGTTTTAATGAATATAATTTGTCTTTACGTACTTTTACAATACCCTGTGTAAATATCGTGTTTTGCATTTATTTTGGGCTTGCAGGGGCATAAGGAATGGGTGACAGAAGTTAATGTTCTGGGCATTGTTGAGCATCCGAATCTTGTGAAACTAGTAGGGTACTGTGCAGATGATGATGAAAGAGGAATCCAGCGGCTTCTGATTTATGAGTATATGCCCAACAGAAGTGTGGAACACCATTTATCACCCCGGTCAGAGACTCCTCTCTCATGGAGTAGAAGATTGAAAATAGCTGAAGATGCAGCTCGTGGCTTGACATACCTGCATGAGGAAATGGATTTTCAGGTACCATTATATTTCTATTCATTATGATTGAGGTTTGTCTCTATAAGCTTAATTGGAATTTTGTGAAATTACTGTATTTCGTATTTCCTATTTAAATATGTTGTGACAACTTATTAATATTGCCGTGTTGTTTCTTTGTTTGTGTGATAATTATTAGATAATCTTCAGAGATTTCAAATCTTCAAATATCCTTCTGGATGAGCATTGGAATGCAAAGCTATCAGACTTTGGATTAGCAAGATTGGGTCCATCTGAAGGACTGACTCATGTCTCAACAGCGGTATGGCCCTTGGTATTAATTATGTCATAAATAAACATATATATTTATTCAATATTCACGTTTAGAGAGAGAAAGAGAGTTGCTTTTTTTCTTAAAATCTTTGACAGTGGTTATTTAGAAAAGCTCTGAGGAAAGTTCTGTATATGCATGGGGACCTCAGGGGCTGGGTTTTACATGTCAAATATGTGATATGTCATAATGTGAATGGTGCTTCAGTGCAGGAAACTCATGAATCCTGTTTTTTGTCCTTTCTTGATATTGATCACTCAGAGACTTATATGTGGTAAAAAAATTAATTTGTCCTTTATTTGTCACTGATATGTCTATATTAAGAGTTAAAATTACTTCTTGTTTCTATTGCATTCTGTCCAAAGTCCATACACCAGCACCTAGCTGATTGTAGATGGCATCCAATGAATGATTAAACATGACACGTTGCTATTTGCTTTTTGTATTCATATGGCTGGTTTTGTTCATCAGGTTGTGGGAACAATGGGGTATGCAGCTCCTGAATATGTTCAAACTGGGCGTCTGACATCAAAGAGTGATGTATGGAGCTATGGCGTCTTCCTTTATGAACTGATAACTGGTAGGCGCCCCTTCGATCGGAATCGTCCAAAGGGTGAGCAAAAGCTCTTGGAATGGGTGAGGCCATACCTATCGGATGGGAAGAAATTTCAGCTAATATTAGATCCAAGGCTTGAAAGGAAACACATCTTCAAGTCAGCTCAGAGACTTGCTATAATAGCTAATAGATGCTTAGTTAAAAACCCAAAGAATCGTCCAAAGATGAGTGAGGTATTGGATATGGTGAATCAGATTGTAGAATCTTCGTTAAGTGCAAGCCCAGAGCGACCCCTGAAGAATTTGGCATCGATGGAAGCATCCCGGGACACTGAATCAAGAAACAAGAGAAGGATTATGGATTTGAAAACTCGAGAAAGTAATTGGTTTTTTAGGATGTGGAGACAAAAGCATGTAAGAGCAAGTTAATTATTGTAGCTGATTAGGCCGGCCAAGCCTGTCTGTTAATTGGAGGCAAAACATTTCTTCATGACAAGAATCACTCACTAATCCTTACCATAATTGGAGACCAGAAAGATTTCATGTATATTTCCTAAACCGTGTTGTCGCCAAAAAAAAAAGTGTAAGTCTGTACTTTACTTAAATCGGGTGATCTTAGCTTGCTAAGCTTTTTGACGAAATATGAAGGGATGATATTTGAGAAACAGAGAAAGTAAGAGAAATGGTCTTTAAACTTTCAGGGACTGGGAAGCCACAAGAGTTTTCTGGTTGCGAAAGAAGCCACATGAGTTTAAGTAAATAATTTGAATGAGTGTAAAATAGCTGTAGACTTAATAGTTTTTATATATAATTGTAATTTTGGTCCTTACTTATATAGTTCCCCATTAGATTTGTAAAGCCACATTTCAGCGATGATTTCATGTTTAGCGTTTTAGCGTTTGCTGGCCAACAAGAAACGAACCGTTTATTTAAGTTTCATTGGTGAAGTACTTGGACGGATCCAAATGCAAGTCTGAAATTACCTTTTAAAGATAAAAATACTGATATGAAAATTTTAGATATTTTAGTATTAATTTTTGACTTGTATTTAATATGATCTGATAAACTAAATCGGGCAAGACTCTTATCTTAGTTTGTCAGATGGGTTGCTAGAACAAAATATATTGGAGAGTACTTCCAAGAACTTTCATAGGGGTGCCCTATGAAAAACATTTCGACCTTTAAGTTAGACAAAAATCTAAAGTGAGAGCAAGAGAGAAAAGAGTCAGAAGAGAAACTAACCTTGTCCAAAGCATGCTTTAAGCCTTGAACAGAGCTTTTTAAAAACTAATGTAATGCATGCGTTAAGCCTTGAACAGAGCTTTTTCCTCCATGACTCGAGGGGATTGGAAAATAGGGCAAATGTTGGAAGTGGAGATACGTTGATTAGGACAGGATAAAGAAAAAAAGATGCAAATAAATTGACGTAACTGTGAGAATAGATATATATCTATCTGATTCTATGGAGTTTTTCCATAATTGATGGTGATATTTGTGTGCCAAATACACTGAGACCTTTACTAGTAATTAACTTATGAGATAGCTGCGTCATTGAAAGGTTGAATATTCATAATTGGTGGCCGTGGGTGAGACATTTTTCCGGGTTTTCTTGGTAGAATGAAGAAATGGAAGGCTTTTTATTCAAACATGTATCATACATGAGGCCATGGATGTCTTATTACTCAAGTTTTTATGTTCACACGATTTTCATGATATGGTTCTTAGAAACTTTCAGTTACGTATTTTTCTAAAGCTTTTAGGAATCCAATTAACATATAAAACATCTAATTAAAACAAATATCTTCATTTTTTAAAAAAAGTTAAATAAAGAAAGATTGTGTTAAATTGAGCCTTATATATATATATGGAATGATGATTGTGAATTTGGCATATGCCCTTGTCCAGATCATTATCAATAGTTCAATACAAGTTGAGACAAGAGAAAAACACAAATAATGTATACTAGGCGAAAGAGAATATATCTTACCGAATTAATCGAGACACGTGTTGTTTTTCTATGCCTCAAACGATAGAAAGCTCGACAATTTAAAGACTTACGTAGCAAGCTAAGCTAGGAAAGTGTGATAGCCAAGTGCTGTATTTTAATTTTTAATCGAACCTTAAGCCGACCAAACCTTGCTGCTTCATGCTTTTATTGGAAAGGTCACCTTTTAGCCAAATTAATAAAAATAAAATTAGTCATTTGGAAAATTAGCAGCAAAAATATAATTTTTTATTCAAATAATTGCCTAAAGGAGATACATAAAAGCATAGTTTTTATTTAAAAAATAATCAAATAAATTTGTTGTGATTTTTAATTTGATGAAACTTTAGTAAACACACTTTCAACACAACAACAATTCAACAAGGCAGGAGATCATGCCAATAATATGACACCCTCGTTATAATCTATTATTTTTTTGGTAAATTACACTTTGGTACCCTGTGGTTTGACCCTATTTCACTTTGGTACCCTGTGGTTTGAAACTTGACACTTTGGTACCCTTTGGTATTCTCCATTAACACTTTGGTACCCTTTGGATCTATTTTGTAATTTTAACCACAACAAATTTTGCAAAAATTACATAATGACCCCAAAAAATTTTCAAAAAATTACAAATAGGTCCCTGGATACATATTATATAGGGACTAAAATGAAAAATTTAAAATCTTTTTGGGGTCAATATGTAATTTTTGTAAAATTTATTATGGTTAAAATTATAAAATAGGCCCAAAGGGTACCAAAGTGTTAATGGAGAATACCACAGGGTACCAAAGTGTCAAGTTTCAAACCACAGGGTACCAAAGTGAAACAGGGTCAAACCACAGGGTACCAAAGTGTAATTTACCCTATTTTTTTAATTTCTAAAAATTTGTAAATAATTTAACTATTAATTCAATATCACATTTAAATCCATTAACTCAAATATTCTTTTTGACATGATAGATTTTAAATTTATTTTATCATGCCATTTATTCTGAAAAGTCCAATTTGTGTAACAATGTTCCACCAATCACTAGCGTTCGTTTTCTGCCTTCCTCACTCAGTAACCGATCTGAACCCTTCTTCCAAAAAAAAAATATATACATAATAAATATTGCCCTTAATCGAGGGTCATTAATACAAATCATTATTCAAAAAAAATATAATTAAGTGTTCAGACTTTCAGATGGAGATGGGGCGGGGATTAAATATTGAAGATGATGAATTTTTTAGATTAAAGAAAGCCGTCACTGGAAATGCCGCTTAAAACCACGGCTTCAAAATTTAATAATTTATATATAAACAATGGAAGGCGAAGTGTTCGACCTTTAACGCCGTGCCAAACTGTATATAAGCGCGTGAAGGACGGTTTTAATTCCATTACGCAGCATATATATTCAATGCATCATCCTCATCATCTATTCTTCTACAAGTAAACAGTGATTTAATTTGAAAGCCCCCTTCTGCCTTCGCTCTTGCTTGCAGTTTCCATTTTCTGTACACAACCTTGACGGTTCTCTGGATTGAGTTCACGCTAAATCCAAGGTGGGAGACTCCTTATTTTGATGTTTTCCCTTTTTATATGTGGTTCTGCTCTGCAATTTCTTGTTCTTTTCCCTCTTTTCTTTCTCTTAATTGTATTGGATCAGTTTGTATTCGGATTTTAACTTTTCTTCTTCAACATATTTGGGTTTGTTTCTTATGGCTGTGAGCGTTACTATTAAGATTTGGATTGGGGCGATCTCTTTATTGAATTAGGAGATTGAAAAAGTTTTTCCCTGGTCGTTTTGGGTTTCAATTATGGTATTTCACGTCTCAACGCAGACTTGCGCGGTTAGGTGCGTACTCACATATAGACACAGTCAATAGACATAAGATCGGCAATATCACTAAGTTCAAATTATTGTTAGCATTTCTTTTACAGCTAATAGACGGGATCGAGTTGGCTGAATAGTAGATAATTTCAGGTCCTCGCGTGGCCAAAGTAGTTGTGATCTGACTTCAGGAATTGATGCAATATTAGCAAAACTATGAACGGTAATAGATGCTAGATACCAAAACATCTGAATTCTGAAGTAGAAGCTACTTCATTTCTACTTTTGTTCTCTGTGCTCCCCAATTTTTCATGAGCAAATGGTTATTTTATTGTTAGGTCATTAGAATTCATGGGATAACTTTACATGTCCTATAACAATAGTGAAGGGGCAAGTTGCAGATTCAGTTTTGTTACAGTCACTGCCCACTGTGTGTTTTATTATTTTATGATTTTGATGATCATGTTTGCTTCAACGTCTCCAATTTAGGTCTTTAATTATGCACGTTTGAAACACAATACCTTCTCCGAAAACTGCAGATTTGTTGTCGAATGGTATCATTGTTTTAATTACAGCTGAAGCTCAAGTCCCTTAACGTTTTCTTCAGGTATATTGTTGCTGTTGAAGAATATTTTCAGTAGTCTTGAAGAAGGCTTCAAACTTTTCTGTGGGATTTCAACGTTTAGAATTCAGAGATGGTGTTATATGACCAGTCAGATTTTATTCAGTGGGGTCTTCGTCTTCTTGATGGCGACCCCGGTTATAGTCCTGTATACTACGGTCACACAATTCAACATGATGCAAGTGACGTCTATAATGCACCCTACAGCTATAATGCTGGCCAATATGATTCCGAGTGTAATCATGTAGAGAATGACGAGATTATTGCACGGACTCTTCAAGAAGAGTTTTCACACCTAGACATTGGTGAAAGTTCCGGATATTCACAGGAAGGTAATCATTTCCATGCTTCCGAGCCTGCATATGGATGGCATAACTCTTCAATGACGAACCACTTTTCAGAAGGTATCAGTAGAACGGCTGTTTACTTATTCATATGCGAGATTTATTTGTCTGCCAGGAGTTGGCAAATTTTATCAAAACCTTCCTTGTGCAGGCCATGATTATACCCTGGAAGGAGCTGATGATGCAGAACCTTCTAGTTCATGTTCTAGCCCTTCTGAAGAGACAGAATACTCCTTAGAGCTAACTGACGACTATCCACTTGATGATGAAGAAGTAGGAAGGAGATTGAATCAGATGATTCCAATTCCTGTATGTTTAGCGTCTTCTGTCTTGGTGAAGCAGTATATTAGATAGATCTTTTTACTGATTTTCCTTTCATGGTCATTCAGCAATTGTTCTCCATATCTTTTTCCAATTCCTGAATTTTCAACTTCAAACTTGGTATTGGCCGTACTCATGCCACTCATAAGTCTTCACAGTTCACACACAGTGATGAGTGAAGCAACTTTTTCATTCAATCAAATTTCTGGAGTTAGCGAGCTTATTTAATTTTCTTACAAAATGGATATTTCTTCAGGTACTCAGCTTGAGGAGTACTATCTATAGTTATTATTTTTCTTTCTCTTGTGATGAGAATTTTCAAATAATTTCTAACTTGTAGTCTTTCTCATTAGTAAGTTTATTTCTTTCCATTAGTTGTATGACTCATCACTCATGTGACCCATATATGGTGCTGATGTTGTTTCTTATCGCTGCACAGCATGTTCCAAGAATTAATGGAGAAATTCCTTCAATTGATGAAGCTACTTCAGATCATCAAAGGCTTCTGGATAGGTATTCTTTATAAACGTTTGTCTTTCCTTAAGAAACATGTATTCATTTTGTCCAGTTACTGAATAACTGTCTTTTTTCTTGTGTTTTTTGTCATTAGAATCTTATTGAGCTGCGCTTATTTTTAAACAGATTGCAGTTGTATGATTTTGTTGAGCATAAAGTACAAGGCGATGGTAATTGTCAGGTTTGTTTCTCATGACAGATGCGAGGTTTTCTTTTTCTTTGTAGTTTAGTTTGTAAACATCAGATGGTAATCATCATTCATATTTTCTCTCGCTAGTTCCGTGCGTTGTCTGATCAACTGTATCACACACCGGAGCACCACAAGTTTGTGAGGCGACAAGTTGTGAACCAGGTTTGTTACTGAATTGCAATATCTGCCCCGCTCTAGTAATTTGTTTTTGGTGATTATTATTGGCTCTGATTGTGTTTTCTTGGCCAGCTCAAGTCTCATCCGGAGATATATGAAGGATATGTCCCCATGGAATATGACGACTATTTGGAGAAGATGTCTAAGTAATAATTCAACAGCCTTTTCAACCCATTTTTGCTATTTATATAAAGACATGCTATTTATTTTTTTGGGGGGGGCTAACCAGTAACCCATTTTTGCCTGTGTTATCAATCAAACTAGGAGTGGTGAATGGGGTGATCACGTCACTCTTCAGGCTGTTGCAGATTCGGTATAGCTCTCTGCGACTTACTATTTCTATTCCAGAAGTATTTTTGAGTAATCGATCTTATTTCACCGTAATATTATGTTGAAATCTATATTATTGTTTTAATATATATATATAATTATTGAAAACAGATTTTATGATTTAACGCTCTGCATAATACTTTTCAATATTTTTTAGCTCTTCTCCGTCATTCTTTACCGTGAGGCAAAATTAATTTGTTTGCAAAACTTCTAGAGATATATTGAATTTGTGAAGTGAAGCAATTGATTTTACCAAGCTTTGGCTTTAATGTTTTAAGTTTGGTTCTAAAGTCATTATTTCTTTCGTATATTATTATCCTTTAAGAAAAAGAATCAAGAACTCAAGTTTTTTTTCTTTTTTATTTTTTTTTTATAAAAGTATGTAAATCCGCTCCGTTAGTCCCTGTTTTAAAATTGTCAGTGAACAACGATTTAAGCCACCGCACTCTGCCTCTTTATTGAGATGATGGCACCGTTGATGATCCTTATCTTTAATTTGTTTTTAACTTAGCGATATGTTTTTTTTTTCCTCTCCTTTCCTTGCAGTACGGTGTGAAAATATTCTTGATTACTTCCTTCAAAGATACCTGTTGCATAGAGATTCTTCCTCATTTTGAGAAGCCCAAAAGAGGTAAGGTTTATTTTTGGTGAGCTCTGTGCCAAGAATTTAGGTTGGCCAAAGCAGAGGATGATGCATGGTCGTACTTCTGCTGGGATTTTCTTTGCTTTATACTGAAAAAGCAAAGAAAATCTCAGCAGAATTTGGCTTCAATTATTTCCAATGCAATGTTGACTTAACATGATGTCACCGTTCTTCTTGACTATTTAACTCTATTTTGAATCTCATTTCCCCATGTTAGTCTGGAGGCCTAGTCGTGAAAATTGAAAGATGTGATTTTTAATTAGACAAGCAATATTGTGAACTTTTCTACCATCGTCTATATTTAGAGTTGTTCATCTTATATCATTATCTACTCCTATGTATTTTCTTTCGCAGTAATTTTCCTGAGTTTTTGGGCAGAGGTTCATTACAACTCCATCTATCCTCAAGGAGGTACATTAAGTTAATTTTTTTCATTATTCTCTGAAATGAATAAGCATGGATATTTATAGTTTGAAAGAAGCTTGTTCAATACTCAATAGTATAATCTGCTGAAAAATAAATAGTATAATCGCTGGAATTTGTTGGCAACAGAGTATGCGAATTTCCCTCTTTTAAACATATTTAATGTTGTTGACAATGTAGCTTTCAAGTCCCTGAAATATCAGACGCCAGTTTTGAGTCTTTTTGACATATTCTTTTGCATTAAATTATTTTGATTGGGTTGAATTGATTCAGGTATACCATCGATCGAGTCAAGAAAGAAAAAGAGGTGGTGGAACTTCGGGATTAGGCATTAAAGTCAGCTTGGAGAGAATAAAAATCCCTTGATTTGTACATGATTGCCGGCTGACTTTTATACGTAACAGCTAATTTATTATAAGAACTCAATAAAGTTTTCTTTTTGTAACCACTAAACATAAATCTGGGTAATTGGGTATGCTTATACACTTGCATCTCAATAGCATTTTTTTAGCTACCTGAAAGAAAGCAAAGGTTATTCCAAATGTATGATTGGTTTTTATTGGATTAGGATCAAATAAATGCTTGAACCAATTTTTTTTCTTTTTGAGTTGTCTTTGATACATTGAACACGCATTCTCCCCGATGATAGTTTGTAAGATTGATATTATATCGAGTAATGCTCAGCTCAACAGATTTATACCTCAAGCGAAAGTAAGATGCAATGTAAAATAGGTGAAATATTTTTTTTGGCCAAATAAAATAAGTGTTTTGTTAAAGAGCACTAATGTGTAATAAATAATTTGTTGGCAGAGAATTCTTTTTTAAACGAAGTAAAGGGCATGCTGACCCCAAACAAGTCCGAACAAGAAAATATATATAAAGACCCTTCATACCGTTTATAATTTATTTACATCTTTCTCACCCCGTTCTTCCTATTTAGACAGCAAAAGAAAAACCGAGAGCCATAACCCAAAAAAAAACGAGTAACGAAGAACACATTAAACTAAAGACATCCACGGTTTAAGGGGAGAGGGAAACTAAAATGGCGAAAAACACTATGCAAGAAACAATACAAGCATAACCTGTAGGCTTCGCTACTCTTGGACACTACTGTTCTCTGAGATTCTCATCTTGCTGCGTATCCTCCGCCTCCTCCGTCGACGACTGAAACAACAAGGCGGTGAACGGCATATTCCTGTACCCAGTCGCCGCCGCCGCCGCAGCAGCCGCCGCGTACTCCATCCCGATAGGCTGACACAAGTCTAATCGACAGCTCGGCTGCGCCGTCGGCAAAGCCATCGCAAACATCCCCTGTCCACCGCTACCAGCGGCAACGGAGACAGGATGTACCCGGCACGGAACAGACGGCGCCGATGAAGATATGGCGGCGTTGCTGGTGGATACCGGAGCGGCGGGGACAGTTCCGCTTCCGGTGGCGGCGATGATAGACGGCTCCGCCTGGCGTAACAGCCACTCTATGGTCTCGCCGTCGGAGCGGTGGCCGAGTTCTCTGGTGAGTTGGAAAATTCGGGCGGCGCAGAGAGGCGGCATACGGACACGGCGACCGCGGCCGTTGACCTTTGTGTGGCGGTCTTTGGTGGAGCGAGAAGACGATAATGCGGTGGATTTTCGCGGGTGAGTGAGTTGCACATTGGGGTTGGAATCGGCGGCGGTGGTGGTGGTGGTGGGTGGACCTGTATTATTAGCTTTTGGATCGGATTGGTGGAATCTGTGGAGGACCACTTCGGAGCTCATATTAAAGAGGTTTGGATTTAGGGTTTTGACGGGAGAGAAAGGGTAGGAATTTTAGGGTTTTCAGAGAAAAAAGAAAGAGTAAGAGAGAGAGAGAGAGAAGGAAAGAAATGGGGATAGATTCTATTGACCCCACAGAGAGAGTTAAGCCCATTATATAGTAGTAATAGTAATAGTAATAGTAATAGCATTAGCATGGATGTGAGAGTCGCTTTCCTTTTTGTAGGTTTCGTGTATTTAGGAGTCGCTATAACTCACCTTAGTGGGTCCAGTGGGCCTTCGCTACCTTATTATTATATCTGTAGATCGTTTTGTCGGGCCACAATGTTGCTATGAAAAAGATATCATTTTGCACAACATATTAAATTCTTGTAGAATCTTACAGCTATTTTTACAATTTTTTTTAGCTTGTTTATCTCAACTTTCTCATTTTTTTTTCTTGAGGTCAAATAGTCATTTTATTCTTCAAACTACTCATAAAATTAGTTTTGTTTTCATTTAATCTTTAAGTTTTTACATTTATTTTGTTTTAATCCTCAAAATATAATTTCATTTAGTTTCTGTCATTATCTCTAACTTGAACAATTGAGATAAATATATCATAATAAGTGAGTTGACAATAAAAAATAAAGAAAGAAAAATTTTTACCATTTAAAAGAAAAATCACCCAAATACTTATCAACAATTTGCGAAAACAATGAAAAATTTTCATTTCTTCTTTATCTTTTTGACACATAAAAAACTAGGAGTTTTGCGTGCCCTAATGGGCACGCAAATATGTATGTAAAACAAATTAGAGACTAAATCGTTGACTCAGTAAAAAAGAACATATCAAAAAGTAAATTTCCTCTTATCTAATTACATGTAATATTTGTATCTTAGCATAAGTGGGCGGACGACCAGAAAGTTCCTCCCACATATAATATAGTATAGATAAATGGTCCATCTCAATTATCTAAATTATAAAAAATACAAAAAATGAGACGAAATCAAGATCAAAATATAATAAATGTAAAAGTTTAAAAATAAAAAAATTATGACCAAAATAAAACTTACCCATAAGATGAGTATGTACCTATAAGATGGTTAGATGGATTATAAATGGTAAGAAAGAGTAATTTTTTTTAACAAATCGTGAATGGTACTAATAAAGTTTAATAGTGCAGACTACACAACAGCACTCGAGCTTGGGCACCTGAATGTTCTGTTTAATAGAATCATCGAATAAATAGTCTCCTCATTCAACAATGAAGGAGTTGAACTCTTTTAAACTCAACCTTAAAAAATTATAATGTTTTAAATTATTCTTAGAAGACGTTTCTTTAGATTATTAAAATTTAAATAAGGCCTTGAATCCTTGATAGACCAGGTAAAACTGATTTGTTTCGCTGGAAGTAACAAGATTTTGGGAATACTAATGAAAGAAATGTGATTACAAGGTTTATTATAAAATTTGACAATAAATAATGTAGCATTAGCAATATTATTTTAAATGAATAATCAATCTGGATACAAAATTATTACGATTTCTTAAAACTTTCTTGGAAATAAATTCGCAAACAGAAATTTGTATTGATAAAAAAAAGATTATTTATTTTAAAATATCTAAAAGATATTCCTTCAATTTTATATATTTGATGTTTAAGATAAATACACGTATGCTAAGAGAATGATTAGCTCACAAAAAATCAGAGNTTTCCATTGTAAAACCCTTTCCTTTACATACCTACTCTACTACCAAACGGACCCTAAATAGTTTAAATGCAAGTTATTGGATTAAATGGGCCCCAGGCGAGCGTGAGTGTTCAGGTGATTTCTCTCAATTTTTGACGAGCTGACACAAACATTGACCAATCTTGGGAATTGTGATCTGTAAAAACATATTCATTTCGAAAGAAGAAATGTAATTTTGTACTTGTCTGGTATGTTTTCATGATATTTTATTTTGTTTTGAAAGTCTCGTAAATTTTAAATTGGTCTCTTATCTTTTATTTATTTTAATTTGACTTTATATGTTTTCATGATATTTTAAATTGATTTTAAACTTGTTTTTAGACGTAATTTAACCTCATTTGTTAGTAATCTTACTATATCAGAGAAAAAATATTCTTCAAGAGTTAGCACATAATTTCAAATTTGTCATATTCAGACTTAAGACGAGTGAGCTATGATCAATTTTACTTGTTTGACTGTAAAATGAGTTACTCATTTTTTTAGATTCGATTTAACCTCGTTTATTAGTGATCTCAAAATATTCGTCAAACAAAACTTGTAATTTTGAATTTATCACATTTGAGCTTAAAGTGAAAGAAATAAGATAATTTCAATATTTTTAGAAGCAAATACCATGAAAACATATAGGCCTAATCTGAAACAAATGAAAAATAAGAGGCCAATCAAATCAATTTTTTTTGTTCCAAAAAAAAGTTTCTCAATTCACAATGGCCCATGAATTTTCTAATTGAGATAATCCCTAATTCCCTTGTCTATTGTATGTCAGTTTTATTTAAAGTTTGACGAGTATTTGCAAATATAACTTAATATTCAGAAACTTGTATTAATCATAAAATAATTAATACTAGAAATATTATTTAATCAATCAATTGAGATTTGAGATGAATTGTAAGAGTCTGAACAATTTTTTTTTAATAGAAACACAAACTAGGCCACCAGGTAAAATAGTGAATAAAGTAAACAGGGCCAAAGTTTCCATAATTGGGCTATTAAAAATGTTTTGAGTTACGAGAAGTTGGGCTTGAAGGTGACAAGGCCCACTAATGGAGATTGAATTGAAGTGTGTGGCCCAAAAGTCTAAGCCCAAACAAGAACCTCATCCGTTTCCGGAATGAAAAGGAAATTTTGAGGTCTGGAATAGGCTTCGTAGTCTTTCTCATTGAGCTTTATCTATAATCTATAATATCCACCACCATGGATGCTACATCTATGTTCTTATGGAACTCATGGTCTGAGTAATAACACACCTTCTTAGTCCTCACTCCTCACTACACTGTACTATATTGTTCAATGCGATAGTATTACAGAAATTCCTCCATGGAAGCTGCTAAAAGTTTGTTTTATTCATCTTCACCATTTCAATTAAGAACCAACCACTGGAGTGCTCCTCCTTCATCTTCTTCACCTTCTTCTGCTTCAGGTACACTCATCAGAACTACTAGAAAATTTTCATTATTTTTGTCCTGCATTACAGTCGTGTATTTGTTGAAAGTAAGGTGGGGTTGGGGTTAGTGTCTTGAGTTTCGTTCCTTTGCTGAGAAGGCTCCCATGAAAAAAAGTTATTCTATTTGTTTATTTGTTGGTGCCTGCTTCAGCACCAGTTGAATTTCGAATTTAAGCTTGCACCATTTCTGAAGAAGAAGAAGAAGAAGAAGAAAGAAAAAGGAAAGGGAACTTTTAGCGCAGACGAATAAATTGAGTGGTTTATGTCCATCGCTAGATATCATGTATTTTGCCTGAAGTTCAGGTAATTTGAAATGAGGCGGTTGGGTTGGTATGATGATTGGGTTTTTTTTTTTTTTAAAAAAAAAAAATTTCTCCATATTCATAATCATACGGCATATTTTGTTCTAGTATCAGTAAAATTGTGAGTACCATCTTTGCAGTACTGGTTAGTTAATTACGAAGGAATGCTTAGTAGAGGTCAAAACGGTGTGGTAGAAAATAAGTAATCGATCAAACTATCTTGCAACATGGTTATATATACATTGCTCTTTTATTTCTTTTTCATTTCATGCATTCAGACCGAAATTAACTTATTGGCCAAGTCCATAGGCAATATACTTAGTAGTTTTTTTATATTCCCTGTTTTTCGATTTGGGTGGGTTCAAGACGTTGATATGCTTATGCTCAATAATCTGCAGTTTTGATGTTCCATGAACAAGCAACTCCTGCTGTTAACTCCCGGACTGCTAGTTTTGCTGCCCAGCATTTTCCTACCTCAGTTCTTTTACAAGAGCAGCGTGATGATAAACCTATACTGCGCATGTATAAGGATGAAAAGATATCCCAGGTTCAAGCTTATTTCTTGTACCAATGGCATCAAACTAAGTTTTTTTAAATGCACATAATGAGATCCCTCATACTTCTTGCTTTGGTAAATTAATTAGAACTTGGTGATAGACTATCTTAATGAATGAGACCAGCTTACATTTTTGTGAGATTTTTTCATATAAATTTCTCATTAAATTCCACCATTGTTTCCTTAGGTTTCGATTTATGATTTTTTTTCTTCTTCATGGCATAGGTAAATGTTATTAATTATCTTCCCCGTGTTTTATTAAAGGCAACATTAAATACAAGGCAGATGGATATTCCTTCAATTCTTGAAGACAATAGCAATGGCAATGCCGATAAGTTGGAGGATGACTTTAAGCAGCAACTGCAAATGTTGCCTCATTTACTCAACTTGTAAGATTAAATAAATTGTTCATTCCTTGGCCAAAATCTAAATTAATAAATTGTTCATTCCTGTCATCCCTATAGAGTGCTTAAATGGTCTATTGCAGGTTGACTTCCTTACCAACTGGGGAAATTGCAAAATCTTCAGCTGTGCAGCCTGTTACCTTTGACTCAGAGAGGCCTGCAGAAGGTGAACGAAGTGATGCAATTGCTCTTGCTAAGCGAGCCTTGTCAGCCTCAAAACATGCAGCCTCAGTAGTTGAAGACTTGAAATCATTCAAACCTGATAATGATGATGATTTGCTTTCTCTTGGGTCAGCTCTTCTCCTTGTCTAATGACCTTAATTTATATTTCTTATTTATAGGTTACTTTATTTGAGGACTAACGCCTGAAATTTCCATTCAGCCTGGCTTTTACAAGTTTTGATGACACTTCAATTGGAAAAATTAGAACTGTGAGATCAACACGCCTTTTAGAGAGACGATCAAAGAAGAGAAAAAAACCCAAGTCTTTTGTTCAAGATGACGAAAGCTATGCTACTAAAAAGTCAGACGTACAGGCAAAGTTACTTGCAGAAAAGAAGATAAATGAAGGGTTTGATCAAAATGACCCCCTGCGTTTGTTTTTGTGGGGTCCTGAAACAAAGCAGCTTTTGACTCTGGAAGAAGAATCTCAGTTGATTGTTCAGTTACAGGTGTCACTCTTGATTTCATTATCTTGTACATGTATGAAATGCTGGATTAAGGATCTTCAATGGCCTTGACGTGGACTATGTAACAGGATTTATTAAGATTGGAAGGAACGAAGAGAAGACTTCAATCTCAATTTGGGCGGGAACCAACTTTGGCCGAATGGGCTGAAGGTGTGGGGCTTAGTTGTAGAGCTCTGCAGTTACAGCTTCAAGCTGGTAACAGCAGCAGGGATAAGCTGATTTACTCAAATTTACGCATGGTAGTTCACATTGCTAAACATTATCAAGGGCGTGGTCTCAGCTTTCAGGACTTATTGCAGGTAACCTTTCAGAAATTCACGTCCTTGCATCATCTGCATCATCTGCAGCTATGGCTGCTTTACATTTTGCTTTCCTTTTACTCCTTTTTTTCCTGTCAGTTTGCAGTCATTATCAAGCACAGGTTTGTAACAAGTTAACCTGTATTGTTTCTGAACATGGAAAAACACTTAAATAAATATTTTGCTAGAGTTGGAGTAGCAATGATGGAAAAAAGAGGTTTGATGAAAAAGGTTTCCATTTTTATTTTTAAACACTGTTTCCATCATTGACTTCTGTGGCATAAACTAGCAATTATAATTTCTAAATCTGATTTCTGGTGCTCTTATAGGAGGGAAGTATGGGTCTTATGAAGAGTGTAGAAAAGTTTAAACCCCAAGCTGGTTGCCGTTTTGGTACTTACGCTTACTGGTGGATAAGACAAACAATAAGGAAGGCCATATTTCAACATTCCAGGACAATCCGTCTTCCGGTAAATACAATTTATTTATGCTCTATTTTATTTGGCTAAATTCAAGTTTTCTGTCTTTGGTTCTCACTGCCTGCCCCTCATCTCCCTTTCCTCCTCTTCTCCAAAAATAAACTTTCAAGCGTTACAATTAATGAGAGTTTGTAGTTGTTGGCAGAAAACAAAAATGAAGTCCCATTCCTTGCTTAACTGGGCCATTAATATCTGCAGGAGAATGTATATACCGTTTTGGGTAAGGTAATGGAAGCAAAGAAGTTGTACATTCAAGAAGGAAATCTTCATCCTACTAAAGAGGAATTATCAAGAAGGGTAGGAATTACGGTAGATAAGTTAGAAAAATTGCTATTTGTTGCAAGAATTCCTCTTTCCATGCAACAAACTGTATGGGCAGACCAAGATACAACGTTCCAGGTAATGATTGCTAGTTAACATTTATTTGTTTGGATCCATTTACTTTGATTTTTCAATTAAATGATATAGCTTCTCAAATTTTAAAATGAAAAGGCAAGAAAAGAATAATCATTTAGAATGTTTAAAACAGCCGAAGTTGATTCAGTTTCCCATTTTAATTTCGGAAGTGCCTGTATCAAGGGCTTTGCTTGTGCTGGTAAATGTAAGAACAATTTGGTGGGAATCTAATATTCTGAAGCTGAACTGTAGATGATTGTAGGAAGAACCTTTAGTTTTACCTGTGTTGAAAACAAGCAATAGAAGGGGCACAAGATTAGGTAGGGACTAGGGAGCACGGAATACATACATACTGATGGGACTCAAGTTGCTGAACTCTTATGTTCTGTTTACTGTGAAAGCTGGATTGTTTATGTCTTCATGTGTTAATTATGTCTCTTTTGGAGTCAACTTGACTGGTTGAGATTATATTTTATCTATTGAAGTAAATATTTTTCAGGGGTGTTCTTTTGCAACATTCCAAATTCTAACTACTTTGTCCAATACTTTTTCTTTGGAGCTTGTGTGTTTAAGAGCCTCTGCAATGTGTGCTGATTGGTTTGTGCTTATTGTTATTTTGCTTTGTTGTAACATTCTGTCAAGATAATCTCTTTATGTTGGGTAAATACTTTTATAGGCATGGTTAGAGTAGATTCCCTCTATTATAGGAAACTTAATGTAACACGTGTGCCAAGCATAAGAAGAATTAAACATCATCTTCTTGTTATTGCAGGAGATTACTGCAGATTCTGCAATTGAGATCCCAGATGTGAGTGTTGCAAAACAGCTGATGAGGCGGCATGTGCGAAACCTCTTAAGTATCTTAAGCCCTAAAGAAAGGAGGATAATTCGGCTAAGATTTGGTCTAGAGGATGGCGAACAGAAATCATTATCAGAAATTGGAAACGTGTTTGGTTTGTCTAAGGAAAGGGTTCGACAGTTGGAGAGCCGAGCATTTTACAAGCTCAAGCAGTCCCTTAGCAGCCAAGGACTTCATGCATATGCAAACTTGCTTGTATAGATGAGTCCACACCAAGGATATGTTTTTTTTCCTTTTTTTTCGTTTGCTCAATATAAGTCTAAAAGAACAGTAATTCCATCGAGCTTTTGGGGAAAATTCTGACCTTAAGCCATGGTTAATGAGACTAAACAATGTATTAGAGGCTTAGCAGTTGAGGAAAGAAACTTTTAAGAGGAAAGATAATATTAAAATGACATTTATTATTACATGCATGAAAGATCGCAAATGATATTGTAAATTGATCAATGCTGGGTTGCAAAATCATTCGCCCCTGAAATGAACTCTGTATTTGGTTGGCTATACTTGGCTGTTTTTACGCGTGCAAGATTGAATCTGACAGGCTTACCCAAAATCGTATAAACATTTTACGGAAGGGTTAAATCATAGAAAGATTACCAAATCAGCTAATCAGATTCTTTCTGCTCACCAACCTATGAAATCGTATATATCAATGTGCATGAATAACTAGAGTTGTTGCAAATCAGCGAGACTCAATGGTAGAACAATAGTTCAACCTCGGTACGTATCTCCAGTGAAATAACGAGCAAACAGAGGAAAGTCATCAACATCCATTCACGCCTTGTCTGTTTCCCTCACATCTACAAATCCAGTGGCGCCAAATTGTTCTTCATGAACGTGATATTCAAATTTCTTTATTTCTGCTGAATGCTGATGGTGAGGTTTAGTGTCTCACATTCATGGAACCTACCTTTCACTTGCTCGCCCATCTCCAATTTCGGATCCGATATGTTTCCGAATCAATCCAATCATGTCCACATGTAATCTTCAATCCAATCATGTCCACATGTAATCTTGGAACACATCATCGTTGCTTCATTGATGAAACCCACGTGTCAAGTTTTGTTGATAAAGGCTCATTATGAATGGAAAATAAAAAATGAGAAGGATTGCAGTTTGCAATTGCTTAATTCATTAAGCTACTTACATGATAGAGATGATATTTGCATTGTCTTTACTATTGATGCGAGATCAGTTTTTAAGAAATTAGAAGCAAAATCTACATGAATATATATTCAATATTTTATGTTCTTTTTGAGCAATTTATTTTTTATATCCTCTCATATCTCATGTAGCTGATCTTCAATCGATCATCGTTAAGAATGTGTCAAGGCCTAATCTAACTTTGGGTTGACGTGACATTTTCTCGTGCTTTACGTACAAATGAACACGTCTAAAATCGATACAGCCGAATCAAAGAAAAAAAAATGGGTTAACACATGAATTGACTCTGAAATAGTTTTGACGTTAAAAAAGAAATAATACGCATGTAAGATGGAAAAAGTGTGATGTTGTGTGAAAACTGCAAACAGAAAAGTATAGAATTACTTGTACAGCTGGTTCATTAGTATACCAATTTCCCACTAGTCAATAGTCATGAAAATATTATTAACTTATAAACCATGGCAAAAGATGGCGAAATGACTAGGATTACATGAAATTGAGACGAAACCATCGTTGACGTATGTATACGTATATCCTATGCAGTGCTGGATTAAGGATGTATCACAAGATTGGAAAAAAGTGAATTCTAAATAAATATTAATAATCCGACCTTACGTGATGAATGAATGAGTCGGAAAGAAGATTTAGTAGTAATTAAATGAAGCGAAGCTGAGGATTTATTAATATTAATAATGAGAATGAAATAAAATCAACGAGGCTGTATGTGAAGACAGAGTTCAACCTCTGAGTCATCAGTGATGTAATAAGCAAATAGCGGGAAGTCATCCTCAAGCTCACGATTCAAACGACGAAGCGTGAAAATGTCTCTTGGAATCCCCCAATACTTCTCCACTTTTCTGCGAAGTTCAGACACTTTCTCTAATTCTGACATCCTCAAATACCCATCCGCCCCATATTGTTTCACCAGAACATGCAATTTGGTCCCTTCCGCTAACGGCGTCACCGTCAAATTGACCGTCTCTCGGTCTCGAAACTTGTAATCTTCAATCACTTGGTAATTTCTCAACTCCCTCGTATTATGCCATAGTTTCTGTCTCTCAACTTCCACACCTATCTCTTTCTGAATCTCCAATTTCAAATCCCATATTGTCTCCGACGCAATCATATCGATCTCCGGCACTATTTGTCCTCCCGTTATCCTGAAACATATCATCATTTTTATTATTATTGTCAGTTTGTCACTATTTCATTAATTCCTTCCTTCTTCTAGCTACTACTTCCTCTCTCTGCTTATTTTATCCATCAAACCTTCATGCAAATCACATTTCTGTGCTGTTTTCATCATCACACAAGCAAACTTTCTTCTAGAATCCAATGCTGTTTTTGTTTCAATTTGGTTAGGTTCCTCATTCTCATTGTTTCTTCTTCATGGCTAGGTACATTCTCTCCTTATTTTCGTTCTCACCCGAAGTTTGTGCTCTGAATTCAAAGCACTCAGGCATCAAATAAATACTTGTTTCTTTTTTTAGAAAGTAAATAAGCTCACTATTTTCTAGGGAGTTCTTCTTTGTAGTTTCATACTATAGTATATACCTTCATCACTTGAGTTCCTTCTTATTAGCCCAAGAAAATGGTTATACCTTTAAGATAGCGTCAATGCACAAAAACTAACCTAAAATTTTTTTGCTGTGAAAAAAATAAATAAAATAGAAATGTAAATAAGAAGGGAAATTTTATATGATTATTTATGAAAGCGGATAAGCATAAATTAATAACTTGTACAATGTGGTTGATCTGTATAACAATTTCCCTGTTGTTACGGAAATACTATTACTAAAAATAAAGTTACAGTTGGTTCTTGTCGGAGAAACAAACCAGAAGAGAAGGGAAGTGAGGTTTTTTTTTTTCTTTCCGACTTAGAATAAAAACTGACCGTTTTTTTCTCTTATAGTTTAAGCTAGAAAAATGGATGATATGAGGATAATTAAATTCAAAGTTAAAAAATGGCAAAATTAATTTTTTAAAAAAAAAAATTCTGTCCCCAAAAAATTAAAATTTTCTTGGTTAAAAATACTTTTTTTTTTTCATATTCAGACTTGAATTCAAATTAGGGAAAACAAAATTAATTTGTTATTATCCAATATCATCAAGTGACAAATTTATAAATGATTGCAAATGATAGCGATGATCATGAAATTTAAGTAGCAGATTATATAATTATAGTCGTAGACCCATTAGGCCATCATAGAAAAGGTATCCCAAAAATAAAAAGGTTCATGTTATAATGTCAAGACAGGCAGGCCAACCACATAACAGGCCCCTACCTAGGACGATGTTTTACGTCACGGGACGAGAAAAAAAAAACCTCAGCTGCATCTAACTGACCACATAATTTATACCTCAATTGACAAATATGAAATACCTTGAACTTGATCGAATACTATATTGCGTACTTTCCCATTGGATTAGGGTTAAATTTACAAAAATTCTAAAATCCCTAGGTAGATAATTCTTTAAAATTCTCTTAGCTTCGCTGATGACACATCAAATTAAGTTACGAGGGCATTGAACCCCAAATGTGGCAAAAAAGGAAGAAGTTCGATGAATGTTGTCTCGTACTTAATTTATGAGAGAAATAAAAAAAAGGTTCCAAAAGGAAAATAGGAGAAGATGGAGATGGAGAAAGATGAAGAAGCCAAAATATATGGACTGTGTTGTAAGCAATTGAGAGACAGTGTGTGACGGATGACGAGGACATTGCATTGGTTAAATAGTTGATGGAGGCAAATTTCATGTCACGGTTGCCATAAACAAGGCAGCAAGGGGACAAGTTAAAACCTCTATTATGCTAAACTCACTACATTCTAAGAAGAACAAACAATCCTAGCTAGGGGACTCCAAATAAAGCCTCTATAATTACACAACATATATTGCACATATATATATATATATATATATGATTAGTGCATCAAGCAAATGCATATATATATATAGAGGAGATGGATGGGCCAGAGGTTGTGTCCTTCCTACAAGGCAAAAGGGTTAGTACTCCATGGAACTCTAGCTCTTAACCCATGCAAATATATTCCCTTAGGCCTTGACGTTGAAGCTTACCCAACAATAATAGTTATATATTTGTACATGTACATTTATATATATTTATAAGCTAGCCATATATCACATACATACGAAACCATATTTCTCTATCTATATAAATATAAATCCCGGTTTGCTTTCACATAGGACGTACATTGAAATTTTATAGTACGAACCAGGGTATAACCTTTGGTGAGAAAGAAAGTAAAATTTGTGGGTACATATTGGGCCATTCCATCCATTTTGATCAGGCTCTGACAAGTGGTGGTTGCAATAGTGACCCTCCGTACTTAATTGGTCTAGAACACCCAGAATCCCCCAAGCAAGCTTTTTTAATTTCTACCCAAATTGATAATATCCATTAATTATTGCACACAGAGTATATGTATAAAGAACTGGTGGTGGAAGCTAGCTAGCAGTGCACACGAGTTCCATTTATAATATATAGAAATATATTAATTTTGGTTGGAGCAGCTAGGTAGCAGAGGAAGTAAAGTAATAGTGATAGAGAGAGAGAGAGAGAGAGAGAGATAAATAGTATAGAGGATGATGGCAGAGAAGGAAAGCGAATCAAATGAAGTGCAGCAACGACAAGTAGATGAATGCGACCCAAATTGCCAGTCTTTCGGGAAAAAGTGCAGTCATTTGGTGAAGAAACAAAGAACCAAATTCTACATTCTTCGCCGTTGTGTCGCCATGCTTCTCTGTTGGCATGAGCGTCCTGATTACTGATTTCATTTATATATCCATCAAATCAAATCCCTTTCTTCTTCCTTTCTTAATTCTCTCCTCTCTTCTTCCTTGCTCTTCATCCATCAAACCGCTACTACTATTATCATACTAATTATAAACTGTAACCTTTTTTCTTTTTCTTCTCTCATTAATTAATTCTATATATATGTGCATTCTGTTACTTCAGATCGATGACGTACATGTGAAACAGATTAGATCTGTCGTTCAACTTTCCCAACTCTTGGGTTATTGCATCATTTTATATATCTCTAATTCTTTAATTTTTCCCATCATTCATTCTCTAACCATATCTCTGAAACCTGAATTATATATATGATTAGATATGAGATAAGCTTGCTAGGGATTTGTTGTTTATATATAATTAAATATTTATATGACTATCTTTCTGCTTCCCATTTTCCCTCAATTAATACTTCCTAGTTCGTTTTCGTCTCTCTTTTTCCTTTTTCGTCTATTATACAATGAAAAGCAACAGCTAGCTAGCGTCACTGATAGCTAGTAAAGATGGATTATTCTAAGATTAATTATATTGATCAAGACACAAATTAAATAATCAAGTTTAAAGGGAGATCATCAACTAGTTAATTTGAGCTTTTGTATATCGATCAAGATAATAAATTAAGTTTAAATAAGTTGAGTCGAACGCACGTGCGTCCGTGTTAGCCAATAATGGTGATTAATTAATTCCTTTAAGTAGCTCTGCCTTTCCTATTTAATTCTCGAGATCCCTTTTTGGTGAGCTATATTAATTCCTGAATTGGGCCCAAAAGCAAACTCATTCATTAAAAAGACGTCAACTTGCAGCCGAAATAGCTGCAAAACACTCCATTTAAACTTTTCAACGCTTCACACTTCCCATTCTATTAGTACTTTTTTTACTTCTTCACCTTGAGTTATCTTGTGGTGTCCCTTCTCTCTCACTAACTAAACATAGAGCAGTTCCTTTAATTTAATTTAATTCCCGCCAGTAGCATTATTATTACCTCCAATTCCATGCATATTTTAATACTAACAATAAACTTGTAGCGCTTCAGTTCTTTAATGCACAAATGAACATGCGTTTAATTCAGCCCTTAATATAAGAATCTATTAATATGATTTGTCAAATCTAGAGACAATCTAATGAGAAGGGTCTTCTTCTTGTTAAGGAAACATGAGACAATAGAAGCCCCAATGAAATTTTAATTTCATGGGTCCATTATTCCATTCATAATAAGCTTGCACTTTTCTATGGGTTTGTGTCCTCAAATCCCACCATATATGTGTCCGATGTTAAATGTTTCGCATAAGCAAACAAATAAAATCTAACACTAGCTAGCCGGAAGTAGTGGAACTCGTAGATTAACAAGTTAACAACAGTAGGCAATTGGTGGCGACACAAATCACAAGCTCCCAACAGTTGTTATATTGAAATAATACAATTAAAGATAAAGTTAGGTTTCTATTTTACGTGGAGGAAATAAGTATGCCTTTATTCTAGCATTATGAGTTATGACTCAGCGCATGACATGACACTAAAATTTGTGAGTGGTTGCTTTCACAAATCATTAGCTTTTTTTTTTCTCTCGCGTAGGTTAGAGCGTCCATTTATGAATTATGGTACCTTATTGAAAACGAAATAGTTGTTTTCTTGTAGTTTTGGTTCTCCTCTTCACTTAAATATGCTGTGGGAAACAAATCGGAAATTACCACAATTTTTTTTATTGTGGGTCGTATTAATTACAATCAATCAATAATAATGCGGACGTTACAGTATCATGTGACGCACGCTGGAATTTTTTATGTTGGTTACATCAATTTGAATCTTCTACAATGTAATGCTAAAAGAGAAAGAAACAAGTAGAGAGAGAAAGTGAATTCCACTAACACTTATTCTCTCTATCCTATTTCTTTCTCTTTCAGCACTACACTCCTAAAGTACTATAGAAGATCTAAATTGTTGATTACCAATTTAGATTCTCTACCGTGCACTATAAGTGTAGTGTCGAGAGATAAATGAACAAGTAGAGAGAGAAAATAGGTCACACTGACATTTTCTCTCTCTATTTTATTTCTTTCTCTAGAGAGGACTACAATGTTAAAATACTATAGACGGTCCAAATTGTTGATTAGTATTGGCATAAAATGATAATATATAGAAATTGAGAGTTGATAGAGGGATAAGAAAGGAAAAAAAAAAAGAAGGAAGAGAATGTGGTGAAAAAGGGAGTGAGGCGACAAGGAGGGAGAAAAAGGTAAAAAGGAAAAGGGTAAGGTGCAGGCGTGCAGTGCAATCTGTGCAGGTGTGGGCAACCCCTCGTGCGTCCCTCTTTGAATTTAATGAATGCCACTCTCACCAATCTCTATTTACTCCTTTCCCTATATCATTTAATACCCATCAGGTCCCACCCCACATTCATTATTCATGCTAACGCTAACCTATTTACATTTCTTAAGTTTAAAAAAAACTCATCACCTTAATTACGCTGTTGTCTTAAAGAAAAAAGAGTCTCCACTCTCCACATTCAACGTTCAACGATGTACCTACGGAATTTGTGGACGCTACTTTACTGGGACATATGCCTGGGGTCATTCACTCATACCTTCCCACGTGGGACTTCAACATTTGTCAAAACTCCATCAAAACCATATATATATACCACACTAGGAAAATAATACATTATTAGGATCTCATGAAAATAATACATTATTTTTGAGAGAATGTATAATTGATGTCTGTGAAAAAAATTAAATAAAACAATTCATAGAGGAGGTCTTTTTTTTTTTGGCCTAATAGAGGAGGTCTTTTGTAAAACATCTTTAAACAGTGAAAGAGAACATCTCACGTGGAGACGAGCAGGGAGATGTATTTTAAACTATTATATATATTTTTTTGTTGTCTATTTGATATCTAGTGTTTCATCTTTATTAATTTAAGTTCCACGAACCCGTGACTCTAATATGAGTTTTATAATTGATTTAGTCATCGACTCACTAGATTGCTTAAATAAGTGTTGGGAGTTTGAATGTCACCTATTATATGCAACAATCAATTGGTCAGTAACAAATCCTTAAATAAAGTATAAATTCATGAAAGATTAGTCATTGCCCTGTCGAGCTGGATGATATCTTATACAACCCAAATTCAAAATTTTACTTAAATAATATCAAAGTTTACCTCACATGAAGTAATTCTTATTGATATTAAAATATTATTATATATTTGTATAGAGATGGAGGGCATGAGATAACGTAAATGAGTTGATCTGGTGTTGATGATTGTAATCACGGAATATGATATGATTTGATTTTAATGGGTTTATTACCAATTATTACCACTCGCTCACGCACTGCGTGGTGTCCCCTCCATTCACGGACACTACTAACCCGTCCCCTTCATTTACTGACACTACTAACCCTTTCTTCGCATTCATCCAACAAAATTCACCACACCACCTTCTACTCCCTCCATAACACCATTCTATATTTCTACATAAACCTAAATTATTACTCCATTATATAATACTTACTACTTCACATGGGGGACCAAACTTGCATCACATTCAGTGGTTGAAAATTGCAATGGGGCTTTATTAATATTATGAATTTTGTGAGAATTAATTAACTGATCAGACGATTGAATTTTAATAATCAAATGGTGAGATAAAAAAAGCAAAGAATGGTATTGAGAGGAAAGAGGACCCACGTTACAAAGTAAGAACACCTGAATCCAATTCAGAAGTGAAAGCGGTAGCCCAAGTATACTCAGCAGGGCATGTGAAAGTGAATCCTTTTAATTATTTCACTAAAACAAGAACCACATGCACACACACAATGGTCAATATGAGATGTGTTAGGCATTGGCATATATATATGTACGTAGACCCGCCTTTTTCCTTTTCTAAGCTTTTAGATTTTATCACACATCTTCATAAAGGTCCATAGTACTTATAGCAAACTGTTGTGAACAAATTTAAAAGGAACGGGGGGGGTGTTCAAATAAGGTGAACATAAGGAAACCAATAATTATGCATACAAGGAAAATTTTCTAATAATATGCATATCATTTGAGAAGGTTTCAGATTAGACCACGTGTGTTGAAAATTTCCATTCTTGAGAATTTCTCAACATTGAAATCTAGGCAGTCCCAATTCTCAAATATCAACCAGGAAAGGTCACCATGTTACGATGGGTTGTTTGGGCTTGTGTTGTACCTCAATATAATAGAATATGGAGCTGGGCTTAGCCTTGAACCAAGTACAAAAAGGCTTTACCATTCTTAGTCCCCAAAACATATATTGACTTGATCAATATATGTAGTGTGCAGGTGAAAAAATAGTGGTTAATATTCTCTTTTTATCATGATCACTCATGTATAAAATTTTTGACACATGTCAAATGTCGATGGGAGAACTTGATAGCAAACATATAAGGAACTTGATATAAATTCTTCCCTAAAAGAAGGAAAAAAAACATATATCAAATTCTTTATATATTGGGGTTAGACTATAATGCAAAGTTTGATTCTTGACATGGGATGCAACGAGTCATGAGCTAATAAAATAATGACACGTGAAAAAGTTGGTTGTATGTAACTAGTGGTGTGACTCCATACACAGTTGTGATTGGTTAAGAAAATTAATGACTATAATTATGTACATCAGCATTTACATTCCATGTCAAGAATCAAACTTTGCATCTTAGACTAACCCATATATTTGCTATCAAATTCCTCTAATCACAGGTTTTAATTACGTTCTCTCTCTTCAATGATTGGTCAAGTAAAAAGTGGTGTTTAATATTATCTCTATTATAATTGATCATGTATAAAATTTTTGACACGTGTCATATCAATTGGAAGCAAACGTACAAGGAACTTATAAATTTTCCCCTTAAAAGAAATGTACAAGCACAATTTGCTTGTTTCTTCTTTTTTTCCACGAAACACATAATAACTGACCAAAGTATAAACAACTCAGATTCCTTAAACTTAGACACATTTAACTTGGGATAAGTAATACTCATAGAAAACTTATCACATAGCAGTGCTTTGTTTCAACGACACCGTTTGTAATAATGTCTTGAGCCAGGCAGGGACTTGAGTCTTGACAGAAGGCAGCCAATGTTTTACAGTAATTGAAAAGAAATAGGGCAGCGTCATAACTCATTGAAAGATATAATCTGACGACAGCGTCAGATAGACAAATTATAATGATTTATGTAGATATTGCAACAAAGGATCTACTCTACACATTATATAAGATGCAGATAGTATTATATACTAGAGAAAGCAAGGAGATGAATGTCGAGGTAACCCAAGAAATGGGCATAATTTTAAATTTCAAAAGCTGTAGAGTTGTGATTTATAAATGTTTCATGTTTCATCAAGCAGTTCTATCCAAAAGGGTAAGATTTGCACCTAATGTTTGCCATGTAACGACCAATTCAATGCATGTTACAGGCACAATGACAATCGAAATAATAATAATAATAATCCAACGGAAGCCTTCAAAAGAGGAAATAGAAAGTGTACATAACAATAATAAGCACAAGTGGTCCTAAGTCCTAACTGTAAAGATCATCGTCATCAGCTCCACCAGCAGATGCAAAAGGGTCTGATGCTGCAGCAGCACCAGCAGAAGCAGCACCGGAGGTGTTATCAGCAAACCTGAATTCAGATCCAAACCCTCTAGACTGCTGCAATGTCTGAGCAAATGCTTGATACTTGCGAATGTCAGCATCACTTACACTCCTCCGTGCATATTTCATGGATTCCTCGAAATGAGCTGCCTTGATTTCAGCTACCTCATCTTCAATGTCCTCTTCCATCGCCTCGGGATTCTCACTCCTCCTTCTTTCTCTCTCAATGTCCTGCAATTACAAATCCAGGCAAAAACAACATTAGCCCTTGTTGAAGTGTTGAACCCAGAAAAAGAAAGAAAGAAAAAAAAAAAACGAATTTACCCTTATTTAAACTCATCATTCTATCTAATTTTAGTTTACCTCTGCTATATCCTTTACTAAAATGAATCTATATATGCATGGTCTTTTAGATATTTTGACACTAAAAACACTCACCACAAGGTTAACTCTACTCGCATGATTTTAACTCATCAAAAAGTCATTTAAGAATTTCTCTCAAAAAATTAATAAAAAAAAAAAACTTAAAGCACACAAGTTTTGTCCGTGCTAAGAGTGTTCGAAACCATACCTTTTCAATGTTCTCCCTTATGGCATACTTGCATGCACGCTGGCAAATCTCAGTAATATCAGCACCGCTAAAGCCTTGAGTATACTTGGCAAGAGCCCTAAGGTCAATATCTTTGGACAGGGGGGATTTTCTTAGGCAGGCTTTGAAAATCTGATAACGAGACTCTTCATCTGGAAGGGGAATATAAATCAACTGGTCAAGACGGCCTGGACGCAGAAGTGCAGGGTCTATAATGTCTGGCCGATTGGTGGCCCCAATAATGAACACTGTTTTCTTTGCTGACATCCCATCCATTTCTGTAAGGAGTTGATTCAACACTCTGTCAGCAGCACCACCAGCATCTCCCACACTACTACCTCTCTGAAAGATAAAGCAAAGATGTAAAGTAAAGACAGGAAACACCACATACATAATTATGCATTAGTTTTCCTATTTAGAGTATATTGAGGATGAACAGGAAAATGCTTCAAAAGCCTTATTGCCTAGTGTTCAAATTAAAGCTTAGTATCCTTAATACAAACCTGAGTTGCAATAGAGTCAAGTTCATCAAAGAATAGAACACATGGAGCAGAACCACGAGCCTTGTCAAAAATTTCCCGCACATTAGCCTCACTTTCTCCAAACCACATAGTCAGTAGCTCAGGACCTTTAACACTGATAAAGTTTGCTTGACACTCATTGGCAATAGCTTTGGCCAGAAGAGTTTTACCACATCCAGGAGGACCATAAAATAGGACACCCTTTGATGGGGACATTCCAAACTTCTCAAATTTTTCTGGATGTTCCACTGGATATTGAACAGTCTGCAAAGAAAATAGCATTAGTTTCTAGAGGTAGATGAGAGGAAGCAAGTAAAATGTGATCCAATGCAAGAGTTTCATTCACCTCTTGTAATTCTCTCTTAACATTTTCAAGACCACCAATATCTTCCCAGCTAACGTTGGGCACTTCAACCACCTGATTCATCGGCAAAGTTTTAATCACAGATATGTCATGAAATTGCAATTGCAAATGAAAGAGAACACGAAAGAAGGAAGACCAGCGTTGATTAAGGATATGCCAAAGCACTTACTGTTTCACGAAGAGCAGAAGGATTGCTTGATCCAAGAGCAGTCTGGAAATGCTCATTTGTCACTGCCATTGAGTTCAGTATTTCAGCATCAATTGTCTCATCTTCTAAATCGATCACATCCATTTTCTCTCTGATGCATTGGAGTGCAGCTTCAGTACATAAAGCAGCCAGATCAGCGCCAACATAACCATGGGTGTCCTTAGAAATTCTTTCTAAATCAACCTGCAGATGGCACAGTGGACAAATTACTTTCTGAATATAATAAATCAGACAACTTAAGGTAAATGAAGTCTAATCTTACATCATCAGAAAGCTTCATATTCTTCGTGTGGATACGTAGAACCTCAAGACGCCCTACTTCATCTGGAACACCAATATCTATCTCCCTATCAAACCTTCCAAACCTCCTGAGGGCAGGGTCAATGCTGTTGGGACGATTTGTTGCTCCAATAACAATTACATGAGCACGTGATTTAAGCCCATCCATGAGTGTCAAGAGCTGAGAAACAATCCTTCTCTCAACTTCTCCATTGGTCTTCTCTCGCTTGGGAGCTATTGAATCTATCTCATCAATGAAGATAATGGACGGTGCATTCTTCTCAGCTTCCTCGAATGCCTTCCTGAGGTTGCTTTCACTCTCACCAGCCAGTTTTGACATGATCTCGGGCCCATTGATGCAAAAGAAGAAGGCACCAGTTTCATTAGCAACTGCACGAGCAATCAAAGTCTTACCAGATCCAGGAGGCCCATACAGCAAAATCCCTTTTGGTGGCTTTACACCAATAGACTTAAATAACTGTGGGTGTCTCAATGGCAGTTCCACCAGTTCCCGAATCTGAGCCATCTGCTTTCTTACACCACCAACATCATCATAACCAACCTCGTCTAACCGATTCTCATCTTCTCTTTTCACAGGCTCTCCTTCACAAAAGATCTCAGTGTCTGGGGCAACAACACAATACTCAGAAGGGTCTGTTTCAATAACCTTGAATTCTACACTTCTCATCCCCCCTCTGACAAGGAAGAAATCACCCTTCCTCACGGGGCGATATGCCTCCAGAAAATAAGCTGCAAGAGTAAAAGAACAGAAATTAAGATTCATAATGTGCATAAAAAGCAATGAGTACAAGGAGATAATTTTCCTTTTTCCACCCTTGCAAGCAACTAGCTTCCTTATAGATAATGTCCTTTTTTTGGGGTTCTTTTGGGAGGCAATGTTGATGCAGCATAATATTTAGGAGATTAAGTGGCAATTGTCCAAAGAACAAAGTACTCTATCAAAATACAAATGATAGAATGAGATCATATGATTCTAAATGACATACATTGCTAATTTGCTACTTATGAGTGTCATCAGGCTAAAACAGAAGTTACCACATATCACTGAAAAGAAAGGAGGAAGAAAAAAGGGACAAATACAATGAACTTCTCTTGTTTGAACAATTTAATCAAAGAGAATTGCTGAATATGACAAAAGACAAGTAACAAAGTATACAAAACAGATAGGATCAATATCTATAAGTTACAACTGTCATCCAATCAAAACAGAAGTTATCACTGCAAGAAAGGAAAGAAAAAAAAGAGGACAAATACAATGACTTCTTCTGTCCAGCAAAGAGAACTGTGATAGATAACAAAAAACAAGTAACAAGATGATTGACACAGATAAGATCAATCAATAGTAGCAAAACTCTCATAATGTCTAACAAACCAAAAAACCTAGAAACTCACGTTTTAAATAGGCATCAAACAGGTTCCCTGTCACCCCTTCAATCGTGTCATCAATAGGAAGAATATGGACTCGCTTTCCGTACTTGACATCAGCACACTGATGCACGGAAACAACATCGCCGAGCCTAACCCTCAGGTTATTCCGAACAATCTTATTCATCCTTATTTTCGGTTCATCACATGTGTCATCAGCAAGCGCGATACAGATTGTATCTTTCCTTTTCTTTCCCTAGAGATCAAAAAAAGAAAAGAAGCATAAACAAAATTATCATGCTAAACAAAATTATCTAACTCTAAGTGCTTTAGAATTGGAACTTCTACAAAACAACAATTTTCTTCGAACAAATCGTCAGGAATGTAATAAAACCAGTGCAAAAGTAAGAACTTGAAAATTCAATTACAACCCAAAATCCTAAGTCTCCAGCAACCGCCTCTAGATAAATAAATCTTAATTGCTCCCATCGTATTTACGCAGTGATAAATAAATAGGCTTACGCGCCGAACATTACAGTTGTAGTATTAACCCACATAAAATCAGGATTGTCCAAGCATTACCTTAATCAAAATCGTGTCGCCGCGAAACAGTTGAAGCTTTTCCATCGTCTCAGGGTGAAGGGCTACCACCGAATTGTCATCGTTGATGGCCTCGTCAACAACTAGCCGATTAGGCGCCTTCTTGCGCTCCAGGATCGCCGTGCTGAAGTCCCTCTTCGTTCCCTTACTGGAAAGTTACCCAGGCAAAACAAAACACACAATGAAACAACAAACAAGGAAATTTCATGAAACAAATTGAAAGAAAGCAGTACCGAAATTGGAATCCATCCATAAACACAGTTTTGGGTTTTTTAAGAAAAAAGAAGGATCAAATAATAAGGAAAAGCGGAGATCTGGGAAGAAAGAAGAGAAAAAACTTACGAATCTGAGGATTCGGGTTGATTAGCCATGGTGGAGACAAGCGAAGACTAGGGAAGGGAAGAGAAGAGAAGAAGGTCTTTGCTGTGCAGAGGTAAAAATCCACAGAGAAACCAAACTTGAAGAAGAGCGTTAGGGAGATCTGACGGGTTGGGCTACTCCCTCTTTCTTATTTATAAGCCGCTTAGCTTCATTCCTTGTTCTCAAAGAAAATACTTTTTTGTTTCTTTACTTCCTATATGGAATAGGAATACAATTACATATTTACATTCCTTCTCCAATTTCAACTACAATTGATATCTTTTTATTTTTTTGAACTGAGTATCAATTGATATCTACATATATGTAAATTTAATATTTTTAATTTAAATTATTTTTGGATTAATTTTTTATAGGGATAATATAAATATAATATATACAAATTTAAATTATGCTTGAGTTTTTACTTATCAATAAATGGCTTTTTTTAATGTAACTCTAAATTATTCTACATTTAGATGGTGTAACTCTAAGTATCTGTTTTTTTTTTTTTTT
>QANZ01043826.1:294192-306393 GCA_003254925.1 Chamaecrista fasciculata
TTGTTAGAATTTATTTATTTTCAATGAAGAAAGTATAAGAATAATTTATTATTTTTATGAGCGCAAGTGGCCAGCCTGGTCTTGGATTGCAGATTTGCAGTTAGAACTGGGCCTGTGTTGCTAATTGATTAATGGTTGCTTTGCGACTGTGAATCACTCATCCTCCAAGTTTCCGTATTTCCCGTAGCTCCCACCTACGAAGATCATAAATCGCCAAATTTGGTCGATCTTAATTCTAATCTCACTGCAACATGGGTTTAGGTTTTACCGTCGGCTTCTTCGGGATTCTGGTTCTCTTTCACGCCGCTTATTCAACTATCCAATGTAATCTCAGTTTTTAAGAAAGCGTGATTCACTTCTTATATTGGAATTCTTGTTTAGAGGAAAAACTGCAGATTTTTGTTTGTATATTGAATATCAGTTCTGATTTGTCGCAGATAGGGGTTTTTTAAAGATTACGGAGGAAGAATTTTCGGGACCTCCTGTGAATGTAAGTATCGCTCCATATTGTTGCTAAGCAAGCGTCGGTTTGATTACCGCTGATAGGTTCTAAGTGAGTATGCATATGCAATTTTGGGGAATTGCAGGTGGTAATTGAGCTGTTTCTAGGGTTAGTGCTATGTGCGTGGGCTGCTCTGACCGTGCCAGGAAAGTTTCTGTCTATACATCCAGACTCCGAGGAGAATAGGTAGCACCTTGTTTCTGTTTGAAAATTAATATTAAGTATTTTTTCATTTTGATATTTTCTCCTCACTGAGAATAGTGGAAAGAACTAACTATAAAATCTATAATTGCATCTCTATACAAGAAAGGTATGCTACAGTTGCATGTGGTACTGGGTTCCTCCTGTTGATTAGAGGGTTTATATACTAAGTTAATATCAGTTGTAATTTGATGAGTTATGATGTTATATACTTCGCATAAGTTGCCCTTTTCCCTTCGTCTTGTCCTTTTAAGCTAGTCTTTCCTTTATGCTATTATGTTTTTTCTTTGATCATACTTGACAGGGAGGAGTTAAACTGCAGAACAAATGAAAATAAACATGGTGTGAAAGTTGGGGAGAATAAAAAATACAACCAAATATTCAAAATTGATTCTATCTTCCTTGTTAGGAGTGCAAACTGCAAACAGATAGACATTATATTAAGGCTAAACCATAATTAGAGATGTTCATTTTGCTTAGGCTAAAAGGGATAAGCAGAATCTTATTTTCCCACAAGTCAAATTATATTTTTATTGGTTCTCAAATGAGAGGACCAATTTGCTAAAATTAAGGATAGACTGATTTTCATATTCATGAGAGGGCAGCATGAGCAGAAATTCAACATGACTGAGATGAGAATGCTTCGTTGAATGTGTGTTTATACTATTAAGGATAAGATCAGGAATGAGGTCATCAGAGAGGAGGTTGGTGTGACACCCATCGTTGAGAAATTAGTTGAAACACGCCTTAGGTGGTTCGGGCGTGTGTAAAGAAGACCTTTAGAGGCCCTGGTACGCAGAGTTGACCAAAGATAGAAAATCTTATAATCTAGGGAAGGGGAAGACCAAAGAAAACTATCCAAGAAACTATCCAGAAAGATCTATCTATCAATAACCTTACGGTTGACATGTGCAAGGATAGAACACGCTGACGTCAGTTGATTCATATAGCCGACCCCATCTAGTGGGAAAAGGCTTTGTTGTTGTTGTTGTAAGGATAGACTGATTTTTGCTCATTTCATGTATTTTTTTTTATTCTTTCTGTTTCACCTCTACCGAGTAAACTCACAGTTTCCTTTAGATCTATAAATTAAATGGCAGAGGATGGCGTTTATCATCTCTTTATTGGCAATTGTTTATAGCCTGTAGGGGCATTGAGTTACTTCTGTCAATACCTATATCCATAATTTGGAATTCATCATCTCTGTGTTGGCAATGGTATATAGGATCATCACTTCTGTCAATTCTTATAGATTTATAGTAATAATTTGTCAGTCAGATGCTAAGCTACGGAATCATGATGCTGTGCATGCTATCATGATGCATTATCAAAGGATGTCTTAAATACTTTCCTTGGCAGCATAATAGTATTGTTTTCATACCTGAGGGCCTTGTTATGAATAGCATTCTTTAGCACTAGCTATAGCATATGACGTATAGGCGTATAACCATTCCTATTGGGGCATTTCACCATGGTACAGCCTACTGGTGAAGGTGAAGCTAAGAAATTGTCGTCTGGCATTTGGTATTTTTTCTGTATGGAAAGCAGAAACATTCAACTGTGCTTCGGTTTTACTTTGTCTGAGGATGAAGACCAGCCCTTCTATCTCTTTGGAGGAAATTTTTAACAACGTGCATTCGCCTCGAGGCAGTCCTCTCTTTGGTTGCTCATTTTCTTGCCAGGGGAAGATTGTCACCCATTACGAAGGAATGGTTATTATCATCATAACCTTTTCCCCCTTCCTTTCACATGCACTGTCTATTTCTCATTGCTACTTTCTTGCATCATGATGTTATAATGCAAATGATTTGAAACTTATGCAGCTTATAATCTTATACATCATACTATAAACCCTGCTTCTGATTCAGTTTTTCAAGTTGTGAATCCCTACCAAAGCTTTATATAATTATATATAATATGGTTTGTTGCACGTCTGAGGGTGATGCTTAGACTCCTAAACTTTGTTAACGTGGAAAATTAATTAGTTTATGGCTTTATGCCCTTAATGTTATTTTATTAGACTGTGGATGGTTAATAACTGTGCTTGAAGAACAAACTTTGTAATATTTTTCATGACTTTGCTTTCGATATCTTTTGCTACAATGTTAGTTAGATGACTTAGATCTGTTTATCAAGAATTGTGGTCTCCATGGATGCAGGCTTGTTTCTTTGCCAGCTAATGTGGACTTCATGATCTTTAATCATCGAGGAAAGGCTATTCCTGTTGAAATGGATATGAGGCTGAGACATTGATGAGCTTTGAACCAAGTGCCATCAACCTTTATACGCAGAATTAGCTTTCCTGTGGAAAATTAGAGTTGGCATTGCATATTGCAACTTGACATTGTTGATTCATATCTGAGTTTTTGTACCTTACATTTGTAACTTCTGAGTTCTGACTGAGCTGGCCACTTGTCCTTTTAGTTTTTCTGTTTTTAAGGGATGTTTTCGTAAAGCTGGTTTTAAGGGATGTTGATTGAGCCATTTTAAACGATGTAGCCGGGCTTTTGACCACTCTTCATGCATGGTTTACTGAACACTTAGAATTAACTTATATTGGAGATTGCATAGTTGGGATGGCCAAAATGAAAGTAAAGGATCCTATCTATCCATGTGATATTCTACATTATTGGTTTGATTTCAAGTAAAGCGTCCATGGTTCAATTTTATTTGTATTGTCATCGTTAGTTAACAGCAGCATTCAAATGAAAGGCTCCTTTCCTTAGCCTACACAACATTTTTATTTTATTTTCCTTAGCCTACTCAACTAGTTTTTCCCCCCCTAAGCCTACTGAACTATTTGAAAGGGCCAAGCCAGATTGAGGATTGAATTCTCCTCACAGCGTTCATTAGACCATTAACCGTTCGTTTACCTTAGCAATTCTGCTACACATCCCCGATATATGCTATCTCTTTCTTTAGCACGCGGATTAAAAAAACACAATGGGTAATAAAAAAACAAACAAACATGTTATGTTAAGAACTCGCGACTGCTGGAAAGGACCCTTCACAATGACATCACCCTCTATGGATATGAATAATTAGTGAGAATAAACTTCTTTCTGCTCTCTTCTCTTAGGCCGTCGCAAGACGCTTCATCCGAATCTGACGGGTTGCCACCATTTTATCTTATATTTTTGTTTTTTCTATTATATAAGAGTAGGTGTTTGCACCACCTGAATCCTCTAGATTGAGAATCCCTCTGCAGTCCTCTACAATTGGACTCCTACCAATACATGTCAAAACATATAAGTGAAACGGTGCGTTTCACTAAATTAGGTCGTCACGTGTCACAATCTTAGCGGCGACCATGAAATCTGACAGACCAAAACCCCCCAAATCCAGAGAACTCTAGAGAAACTAAATCTAGAGGATCCAATTTCGTGATCGTTCTAGCTTTCCTATATGTTCTTGTAATTGAAGTATTTTTCCACAAAAGAAAAGAGTTGAGATGTGAATTTTCTCTTGCTTTAAAAGTATGTGATATCTCTATTTGTATTTAATTTGCATCTTTGAAAAGAATCACGTCGGTTTTATTTAGTTATTCAGTAAATCTTATGGTTGTGTATAATTGGCCTTGAGTCATCTATGTAATGAATCATATATTGACAATAAAAAAAAGATCCGGTACATTAAAACAAAGAAGGATCATCAGATGTAAGATCATAGTTCTTATGAAAGACAAGAGGGAAGAAAAATAGAGAAAATGATATCAAGGAATCACAAATACTTGACGATTGTCCAAAATTCCCCCTCACTCTTTCACATAAGCCACACCATTCATATAAACTTGGTTTTGCTCTTTCACCCTCTTAATATATTTTTCCCTATATACGTCGGTACATCAGAAAAGAAAAGATCATTGACCATATCATAAGAACCAACTTCCGGTATGTCAATTCAATAATCAAATTCAGTGTACAAGTACAATGAGATTTGGCCCGAAGAACTTCACCTTGAAATATCTGTAAGCAAATTCAAGCTAAACGGAGAAACAAGACAATTCTTTTTTTGGCCAATAACAGACAAAAGAAATCAACTGCTCTAGAAAATTGTTACGAGGTTATTCTACTGGTCAGTCTTAGCTGCATTATCATTCATAAAATGCTCACCAGAATATCAGCAAATGCAGACCAATGGCCCGGGCTATCATCAAGCAAATTAAACATTCAACTAACTAGTCTACAACATTGTGAGTTCCTGCGGATTCTCCATAGACTGTTTGAGAATATATTCAGCTCTTCTCTTCTTCTCATCTCTCTCTTCTTCTCGGACACCCAAAGAGGCTGTTCCTGCAATATCCTTCTTCTGAAGTCTCATATCCAAAGACTCGCCGATAAGCTTCTTTCCAGTTCGGAACTTAAAATGAACAGTAGGCCTTGCAACAGGCAGAACCATTTTCCCTTCCTGCCCATCTTCAGATAAACCACTCTTTGCTATCTCGATTGCTGGAGCAAATGCCTCTAACACAGACACACTGTTTGCACCAACAATTTCATTTGAAAGCTTTGAGGGTAAGACAAGTGAAGAAACATCTTTATCCCCAGATTGTATAGGAGTCTGAAGGAACTTGTTCTCTTCAGCCCTCCCTTGATCTTGTACAGCAGATCTTGGCACAATCGAGGTCGAAGTCTCCCCTGCACCACTACATATCAACCGCTGCTGCAAACTCAATAAAGACCTTTCGGCCTTCCTCCTCTGCCTCGCTTGATTAATCTTATCAGCTAGCGGATCCGACGTCCTCTCGTTCCACATGGGTGTGCGAATATAGGTATGGGGATCAGGGAAAGCAGGCAACCAAGCAGGAATATGCTTGGTAGGTGGTGATTCATCCATTTGAATGAAACTGGGGGTGGGTTTTCTGTCTTTGATTACTGGAAATTGAGGTATTGCCAAAGCAAATGGAATCTCCTCAGATGAACCTACAAAATTAACAATCTGCCTTATTGTGCCTGAACTAGAGGGACACTGACTTGCTTCAGATGCACCCGGAAATCCTTGGGATAGTTCTAAATCCTCCAACGCTCGAATCACGTCAAAAACATTACATTGTGATCTACCAGCGAAGTTAGCATAGAACTCTGCCATCTTTCCCAAGGCAGAGAGGTATCGTATTGTAATGTCAGCGAAAGCCTCCAATGCAGACTCCTTCACACTATGAAACCCAGAACGTTCGCATATCTGCGCCACTGCAACTCTAGAAACCGTTCGCCCAAAGTCATCAGCTCCAGCTCTTCCTCCACGGTTCATATTCAAACCCACATATCAATTAGGGTTTCGGTGAGCGGCATCGATTGTCCCATGGAATCTCCCATCCGCTGTAATAATCAAACAACTATGTAATATTACTCAACAAAGACCACAAGATTAAGGAAACAAGAATCTTGAAGGCAGTCGGAGAACATTTCTGTTCCCACAAAATTACAAATTTGAATAGGTGCCTTCGAGCTAGCAACATAATTACAGCAATCAATCAAACCGGAGGATGAACTTTAAAGTTCGAAAAGCGTATACATAGCCAATTTTGAAACAAAAAAAGAAAAATCCTCGAAACGATACTGAAAATGAACCGAATTTCAAATAGAAACGACGAGTCACAAGGAATCAGAGTTGACAAGTGTTAAAATCTTACCCATGAAAATTCGCGAGACGTCGAAACAAACACGTCGCTGCAGATAAGTAATCTGGAATCAGTGGTGAATTAAGTGAGCAAACGAAGCATGAGAGGAGAGAGAGTAAATTTCAGGTTACACAGAAGATTTAAGCAGAAAAGGCAGAGGGATGCGGATGGAGGTAAGAAAGAATGAGGGTACGTGAGATTTGCAGAGAAAACCGAAAACCACTAAACCCTGGTTGGACCCTATAAACAAAAAAAAGGGGGAAAAATCAAATCGAAGGAAGGAAGGAAGGAAGGAAGAAGAAGGAGATTGAGGAGCCAGACGACAGATGGTATCGAAGGTTTATTTATAGAGCGTAGCGAATCGGTTTAATTAGGGATGAAGGACCAAATAAGTTAACATGATCTATGTAATTTTATCTTTTGGTCTAAATTTGAGTTGAAATAAAAGGCTATCAGGTTTACAGACGAGTAAATAACTCATAGTCTCATATTTTATTTCTAATAATATAAATTATAAAATATAAAATATGACATATTAAAAAATAATCTGATAATATATATATAAATATTTAATTTTTTAATAATTGAAATAAAAAATAATTTTTTTTATATTAAAGTTTTTCTTAATTTAACGCGAATCTGAAGATTCTACTTATTTGTAAAATATGAATATGATTAACATTTGCGTTAAAATGTTTTGTCCATTTCTGTCTTTAGACAAAAAAGAAAAGAATATGAATATGATTTATAAAAATTAATTTTAATATTCTATGTTGTCCCTGCTCTACACAAAATTTATACCATTTGTTGTATCTAACCATCTACCAAGTGCCACATTGAGTCATTTTCTTTGCAACCATAGTATAGTAAAAAAAACCTCTTTGCAATTAGGTTTTCATCTTGTCTCGCCATCCTCAGCCACTTCCAATTTGTTCATTCCTTCCGCTGCTTTCATTGTTGAAGCCATCCTCATCAGTGGTGAAAGAATGGTTGCAGAGGCGGCAAAGGTAGACGGTTCCGCTGCGACGGAGGAGGCAAAGTCCCAAAAGGTTTCTTACGATAGAAAGTGGCAAAGTAGACGAAGTCGTGCTTGGTGGCAATCTCGACGCCGAGACGGAACAAATTCAAAGTGATCTCTCAACGATAATGAATTCAAGCGTTTCAGTGACAGATTCAAAATGGTGATAATGGCAAACGGACTGACGAAGACTCTGCTTCTGATGCAGAGCAATTGTTTGCTGGCGGTGAGGCAAATGTCGGTGAAGTTTAATTTTAAAATGGAGAAGTGAATGAAAACACAACTTGGAGTGAAAATAATCAGGTGAAAACGCATAAAAAAGTACCATGACACATGTCACTAAATGGGCCATTAGATATAATGAATCATTTAGATATCTAAACAACAAAGACATCATAGAAATTTTTTACAACGGAGGATCTACTCCCATGTTTTGTAATGAGTTTATTTTATTTTTTTTAAAAAAAGAAAAGGTATCATTGTCGATTGAGAAAACTTACTTTTTGGTCCTTCAATTATTATTGAGTCAACAATTTGGTCCCTAAATTGTGGGAAACTACAACTCAGTCCCTCAATTTTACACTTCTGTTTACATGTTGGTCCTAAGCTGTTAACCGTCAGTTAACTTGAGGAGGAGAGCCCAACAACGACCTTCGCCTCCTCCTCCTTTTTCCGTTTCAGATATGACTATGATCCATTTAGGAAAATCTAATTTGGAGATGATGCCGTCGCCTTTGTACGGAATGTCGGTAAATGATGAAAACCAATGTGGAGCGAGTGGAGGTGGAGATTAGGCCGGCAACGACAGTGTAGTGAAAGGGGAAGATTCGGAATCGGAGGTCAGGGAAGGAGTGAGAGAGAGTGCGGTTGAGGAGGGAGGCCACCATGGAAATTTTTTCATAATCAGTGGTGGATGGCGATGCATAGGGGAAGAAGATAGGATTGTTCAAAGCTTTTTTTTTTTTAATTTAATTACATTAGTTGATGTGTAAAATAAAATATGAGTAGAATAGATAATTTGGAAGTCAAGTCAACATTTAACAGTGACACATCATCATTTAACGGTCGCATCATCAAGTTAAGTGACGATTATTAACTCAAGAACCAAAACGTAGACCCAAGTATAAAATTTTCTCACAATTCAAAAACTAAGGGTCTGATTGGTTGCCCCGTTTCCTGTTTCCATTTTCACTGAAAACAGGAAATATGACTGAAAACGTGTTTTGTACAGTTTTTTTGGAAATGTTTTCTGGAAACATTTTCTGAAACAGGCTGAAAACAGGAAACGTCAAAAAGAATTCTAAATATTGAAAATTTTGAAATGAAAATAGAATTCTAGAAATGGAAATAGAAAATGAAAACAGAAAACATTTTCTTAAACCAATGAGGCCCTAAATTGTTGAGTGAGAAAAAGGAAGGTTTTCTCTTTTCAATTCTAAGAAGGCAACGACGTCGTCGTGTTGGCTTTCTTTTTTGTTATTGTATTCTTCGCCTAAAGCCCTAGAGGCTGTGTGGATAAGACTTGAGAGTGAGAGTAGATACTAGATAGAAAGTGTGAAACCCTCGGAGTCGGAGAGAAGGGATAGATAGGTCATAGGAGAGGAAGCAGAGACGCAGGAAAATGGAGAAGTACTTCGGAAATGCTTATCGAGGTGACCCAGGTGTGCCGCATGCCGATCCTGAGAGATTCGTCAACATTTGGATCGGGGCTGCTGCATTCAGTGTTATCACCTATTTTAATCCCTACATTTGGCAGCTCTCTAATCAGTTCAAGTACGGTTTTTCTCTCTTCTTCTTCCTTCTTGTTCGCTTTATCTGTCTTCCTAACCTGAACTTTTGCACCTTCAACCTTGCATTTTTGGCTTTGAAAACAAATTGACAATTTTAACGTCTATTTTGAAACCAATGGGTGACTATAGTGCATAGGAATTCCCATTTACATGATATTGAGAAGCTATTAAATATTAATGGAAGCAATAATATGATTCATTTACTGTGGTGCATTCTGAGTTGCTGATATAACCCATTAAGGTAGTAATTTGATACATACAAAGTACAAATTTGTGACTGTAACAATCCAAGGTGAAGATAAAGTGTACGTTTAAGAATCGAGAGTTGATGGGATTGGGAACTGAAGAGATTGAAGGAGAATGTAAGGGAGGGCAAGTGATAGCTAACTATCCATGTCGTCCCACCTCCACTCTTAAATCTGTGAAGGAGCCCATATCCTAATTAACTGCACGGTCAGCACTGATAACTTGCCAGCTCATTCTATTGCAGCTGTAGCTCAGTTCAGATAATAATAATGTGCCCCAATAAGTCTCTTTCATACTCTTTAGTCTTTTCCCATCCTCCAGAACCTCCTGAACTTTCCCTGATTCACCATTCTTTGGATTGTCCCTAATCGTGCTTGCTTGATTAGTTCCGTGTCTGATAAGTAATGATTTATTGGCATTTGTTTGATAAGTTGATAACTCCTAGTCATGGGAACTACTCTGTTGGTTATTCCTAAGTCTGTGTTTTTATTAACATTCACTTTCAAGCATGGTCCGCTGAAACTATAAAATGTGATTATTGGGTGGCATAGTGTATTCACAAATATACAGGATCAAAAACTTATCATATGCTTCAGTTATTAAGTGTAACATATTTGGTGATGACCTAACTTATATAAATAACTTCAAGGAAACATTGATATTTTCTTATGAGTTTTATTGCTGTGAGAATCTCTTATAGTTGCTTTGGATGCAATTAGAGAACATTTTTTACTCGGGTAGCAATTGAAGATTTATAAGGATCAAGGAAGCATATATTTGGCTTATATGTAAACATTCTTTAACTACTGCTTCCGAGGATATATGATGCAATGATATTTTTTAAGTAGCTCTCTGTGTGCTGACCCTGGCATTCTTGGCTTCTTGGGACCTAGACTCTGCTGAGTTCAATTTTATCATATGCACGGTTGGTATTAATATTCTGTCATTTATAGCAATGAATTGAATCCATTTTCTCATCTAATAGACATCCTTACCAAGACTGTGACAGCCTGATATCAGAGGCATAAATTACAACTTTATGCTTGGGGTCCTTAAATATATCGTTATTCCAATTCACAAAGCCATGGCAAGGTCTTTAGACTGATCTTCCGGGTGTTTCCTGTCCATGGTTTGAATACAGTTTTATTTCTCCCTTTTGAGGTCCTGTCTGATATGAACTATTTCATTTGTCACAGAAAAAAACAGATGTCTTGATTATTTCGCTTGTCACAACTTTAATTCCTACTTGTATAGTTGTACTTTGCTTGAGAAAAGGATATTATGACAGAAGGTGTTATCTTGATGATAGCGGCCCTTCCCCTGTCTCCTAGGGCTTTTTTACCTCTTCAAGGTGAAATTGACAATATTACAGCACTGTCTTAGCTTGTTTCTCTCTGCAACACCACTTGTCCTTCAATCCATTTTTCTTTAACCTCTCAAATGCATGCACACATCATGGGAGGACAGAAAAGGGAAAAGAGAGGAAAACGCCTGCTCAAGTTAGCTTCACTGAAAAGCTATAATATTTTGCTAGTATCTGTCCTTTCCATTGTCCTGATTGTTAATAAAGTCACGTTGTAGAGTACTGAGAAAGAAGTTTTTTTGGCCCAAGAGAAAGAAGTTTATCATACTAGGTTTGATTAACCCTATAAATTAATTATGTGAGTATATGATGGATGCTGCTGGAATTTCATCAGTGAACTGAAAATTACGTACTTCCTACTTTTGGACCATACATATCTCTGGGTAATCAAAGTGTTGCTTAGGTTGATTTGCTTCTTATTTCCTGTATTATTTTATGACATGCTAAGATGTTTTGATAATCTGATTGACAAAATTTGATTTCTTTCCTAATTTGTATCAGTTGGCATGATAAAGCAATGTTATTTGAGCAATATCACTGGAAACAAGCAAGGAAGAAGAACCAGCCATATAAGTTCATGGTATGCTATCTGATTCGTCTAAGATCTAACTATTCTTGAGATATATATAGCTGTAAAGAGCTGATAGTTTGTGTACTTTGTGCTTTATTTTTTATATATAATTTGATCATTTGACTTATCCTTATAAGAAACGCTTGCTCTTGCAGTGGAACCAGTACATGAACAAGAGACTTCGTAAATCGTACTACTTTAATTGGCCTCTTTACTTCCCTTAGATCCTCTATCTCTGTGCTGCCTTATTGAGACATTGCCTTGTCATCTGTTTGATTTTGCAATACCGGAGAACAATGATACCTGTTGGAAGATCAAAATATTATGCTCTTGTTTTCACTTCTGAGATCAAAATATTATGCTCTTGTTTTCACTTGAGTTCTGAATATGAAATCTACTTGCTTTTGTTTGGTTCCTTGTTCTCACTTAAATAAAGTTAACATATATAATAAAAAAAATACTTTTGTTAGACAATTATAATGTGTTATTTTTAGAAAGCATTCGTTCGTTGAAAAGTTTGATTGCAAAAGTCTAAAAATTGTGCTCAAGTTTTTTCTTCCATAATTCCCTGGATCAGTGTCTTTTTCCCCCCTCTTAGGGTCTGTTTGGGGAACCTCCATCCCCATCCAATCCTAATCCAATCTCATCTCATCTTAGGATTAGATGAACAGTACTGGATTGGGTGTTTTTTGAACCTCCATCTCATTTCATCTCATCCAGATCATTATCTCATTCACAACATCATCTCATTTTCTCTTACAATTACTAATCTATCCCTACTTACACACCTATAATTACCTATACTTTAATACAAATATAAAAAAGAGAACTAGACAAAATAGTAATTTTACATACCCTCATTTATTACACTTATAATTTTCTCTCTCTAT